>JUFY01001390.1:1525-29737 GCA_001855655.1 Leptopilina clavipes
ATTCAGAAATCATAATTTTTTATGATTCTAAATTACTTTTACCGGGATACTTATATTATTATAATGTATATATATATATATATATATATATATACAAAAAATGTAAAATACAGACGAAGTTGAAGTCACCAACGTTCATGATCAACGAATTAAAAAAAAATATTCCATTATAATTATTTTTTAATGTTTGTCTATACGAAAAAGTTTTTGGAAATTTTTTTATTTTAGAGATAATTTTAAATAAATAAAAATTTGTAGACAACAAAATGTTTACAATTTACTTAAAAATAAAATTTTTATTTAAGAAAATATTAATACTGAAATGTTGATGATAAACGTTGTGGACTTACAATTCGCAAATACAGTACGAATGCGCAGAAAAAATTGTCTAACGATTCTTACATATTATTTAATATTATTCATGCGGAACTGTAAATTCTTAATTTTTATATAAATATATATTTTTTTTTCCAAGATTTCTGACCTCAAAATGTCATGATTTTTGTTTAAAAACATTCTTTCTTTTCTTGTAATTTCATTGTTTTTAAATAATAATTATAATAATTTAACAAATAAAGAATGTTTTCGTGTTCGCTTTTTCTCTTAAATTACAAAATAAATAAAATTTCAATTTTACAGTTTCGAAATAACGATGTATGTAATTTTAATAATACACTTAGAAATTTTTGTGTAGTGTTAAAATAAAAATCGATTTACATTTTCTTTTAACAAAGTAATAATTAATTTTTTCCAAAAATAGATAAAGTTCCGTTTAAAATCTATAATCTAATTGAAGAAATTTTATTTAGGGAAAAATAGAAAAGTTTCTTTTGAAACTTTATATCACAAAAAAGCCGAGAATATTTTTTTTCTTTTTCGTAACTATAGTATAAAAATGCTGAAAGAAAAATACTGAACTTACGTATATTGGTATACCTAATATGCTACTATTTGTAAAGTAGGTACATTTTTAAAACATGTATAAAACCTAGTAAAACTCTTTCTGTACAATAGCTAAGTACTCACAAAAAAAAAGAAAAAAAAAGAAAAGGAAGAAAACGTAGGAACTTTGTAATGTTCACATACGAGAATCATATCACAGCTTTCAACTTCAAGCCTTCGACACTAAATGTGCGATGAAGTTACAATAAATATTACACGAGAGTCGGTGCCTTAAACTTAAGGAATTACAATAATACAGAAAAGATATAATACAATTTTGAATTGGGGACAATACAGTTTAGTGTTGTTTGAATTTCGCTTTAGGGTGTAAAATATATTATTTTAATACAGAATTGTACTATGTAACGAATTTAACATTTTACAGTCAAACCTGGTTAAGTGAAACTAAGTAGAAACAATTGTTTGAATACATACAGTCGAACCTGACCAAGTGGGACTTTACTTTAAACAATTTTTCCCTTTTTTCCAAAAACATTTCACACTGAGTAAATTCTAAATAAGTTTCGCAAACATTGGACCAAGGGTTCAATAACCAGAAGTGACTGTAAATGTCAAGCCAGCAAAATTATCTTGTGCCCGTGAATTTCTTTATTATTTCGAATCTAAATGATTCTTATAGTCGTACTTCCTAAAATCATTTGCGTCTATTAAAAAAATTTAAAAAAAAACACACAAGTTTCGTATCGTAAACGACATACATAATACTGTTTAATCGTTCAAAACAAGATCTCGTAATACTGTTACCAAATTGCAGTTACCAAGGACAAAAAAGGAATCTTTTGTCCTGGACCAACATATTCACCATGTCCACTCACCCCAAAAGAATAAGTACTCTAATTTCAAGTATTTAAGTGGAAAAAAAATTAGAAAAAAAATTTTTTAATTCATAAAATCAAGTACAAAAAATTGAAATTACAAATTGAAATCAAGTACTTGAAGAAATAGAAAAAGATTTCAAGTATCAGTTCTTGGTTTATTGCTACCCAATCTTCTTCTCATTTCCCATCTCATTCCTTGGAAAAATTGTCGATTTCTGTTAAATCCAATATTCTTCTTTTGCTTTTTAATGGGATTTTTCGATTTTTTTTTGTGTTGAAATTCTTTCTTGGGTTTCTTTGATTTGTAGATTAGGGGTTTGATCATATTTGGGTCACATGTACCAGGACCAATGGCAGTGGCATTACGAAAAGCTCTGGTCCAGTCGTTGAGAAAATCTCTGTACAGTCGCAAGACACCCGAATCTTGAATCAACATCAAAGTCAAATCACCCTCCTCGGCCCAATTTGAACTTTCTGTGACGATATTTGCCTTGTGAGTTGTTGGCAATTGTAGTCCAAGATTGAAAATTGCTGTTTCCACTTCGCACAACGTCTGTGAATGAAAAAAAAAAACAGAATGAAAATTAGAAATTCAAGTAACAATTTTTGAAGTAGTAAATGTGGAAAAGAATGTTACTTACTCTTCGTACTTCGTTGTACATTCCGTCAATAATTTCATTTCTCCTGCTCATTGTGAGCTCGGCATTGATATTTGACTTGAGACGAAAAGCTCTCAAATGATAAAATGTGATGGCGAACCTTTGAAGGGCATCATGTAATCGTGGAAGTGCTTTCTCGGCCTTTTTACTTTTTTCCAAGCACCATAATTCACGATGATACCAGTCGAGTTGTTTCTCTGGTAACCAGGACATTCGGTATTGCTGCTCCTTCAGCACTTTGTACACCTAGAAAAATGAGAGAATATATAAATATATATTGTTTAAACGTTTTGACATGATGATCCAATATCTCTTCACAGCGAGCACTAACTCTAAACATCTGGCTCATCTTCGTCAATTTCTAAGAAACACGTGACGTAATTAGCCACAAGAGATTTTTCGCTCCCACAGTTAACAAATTTCTTTTTCTTTTTTCTGCTGATTACGAGCAATTTCTTTATATCTTTAATTCACATTAGATCGCAAAATTAAATTTCCCAGGAAGTTTTCTTTGAAGGCATGGACATATTCGAAGATTAATTCTTTATTATTGATATTAGTTTATTTAAATTCTTTCCCCATAAAAAATTCTTTCCCATTTGCTTTTAGAGCAAATTTTGCATATACATATATGATGAATTGTCGTGAGAAAACATCTTGTTATGAAATGAGGATTAAAAATGAAAGAAAAAAAAGAGTGAAGATAATGGTTGGACCACCGGGAGAATACTGATGCTGACGCCTCTTAATGTCGCATTAAGTGTACACTTTAGACAAAACAATAATAACTGTCATCTAGTTACAAAACTATGGTAAGCTGGTGCAAAATATTACGTAACATCAACTTCTTATCTCTTATTTATAATGAAGACACCTGATATTCATTATGTGAGAGTTTGCAAACGATTCTCTCACTCTATCGAGAAACAATTTGCACAATGACGTCGACATCTTTCACTAATTATATCATCACGCTCGAAAGCTCTTCAAATGATTGAGATTATATTGTTCAAACAAATTATGGAAATTGTCATTACACTAAATATTTACACTCATTAGTGTCTCATTATAGGTTTGGAATACATTATTTACGGCAAATATTAATCTATTTACTAATCAATCAATTCAACTATTAAATGAGGATTCAATTATTCAATACGAATTTGACTATATTAAATCCTATTGAATTATTAAATCCGAAATTCAACTATTAAATCTGATTCAATTATTAAAATTGAATTTGACTATAGAATATGCAAATTTACCTATTAATTTCGAATTTAATTATTAAATTTGAATTCAATTATTAAACTTGAATTTTACTGTTGAATCCGAATTCAACTATTGAATCCGAATTCAACTATTGAATCCGAACTCAACTATTAAATCCCAATTCAACTTTTAATTCTGAATTTAACTGTTGAATCCGAATTCAACTATTAAATTCGAATTTAACTATTAAATTGGAATTTAACTATTGAATTGAAATTCAACTGTATTTGAAATTCAACTATTAAATCCGGATTAACTATTGAATTTGAATCCAGTTATTACACCCGAATACAATTATTAAATCCGATTTCAATATTAAATCCTAGTTCAACTATTATATCCGATTCAATTATTAAATCCCAATTCAACTTTAATTCTGAATTTAACTATTGAATTCGAATTCAACTATTAAATCCAAACTTGTCTATTATATCCGAATTCGATTATTAAATTTGATTTGGACTTTTAAATCCATATTCGACAATGAAATCGGATTTCAAATTTTTGAATAAAAGAATGTTAGGGAAATTCAGAATTACCTTTGAGTAAATTTCGTGAATGTCCTTGATGTCCTTTCGAAGGTGCTCTTGGGCGACTCTCAATTGCGTTCGCACCCTTTTTAGAGCTCGATGAACACTGTGTCGTTGAGGCAATTTCCTTAAAGGTGCAGCGACGGGTGTTCCACAGGGTTGCACCCAGGGTTCCATGTCGATAGTTTCGGAAATAATACTGCGGTGACCGTATGATGGTGCAGCGGTCACAGAAGTTAGACCAGAACTCAAGAAGAATGCTAAACTCGTAAATGTTGCAGTATGTATCAGCGAATCTGAAATGCAACAAGAAAAACTTTACTTAGCTTCACTATATTTCAACAACTTGGAAAAAGCTTCTCCTATAGTAGAACTACCAATGATAAAAGTCTGGAATTATTTATTTGTTCCAAATAAATTTTATTTGGTTCAAATATAAATTTATTTGATCCAAATAAAAATTTATTTAATCGAAATAAAAATTCTATTTGTTTGAAATAAAATTTTTATTTGATCCAAATAAAAATTTATTTAATCGGAATAAAAATTCTATTTGTTTGAAATAAAATTTTTATTTCAAACAAATAAATATTTTTATTAGACTCTGAGACAAATATACTTTTATTTAACTGAAATTAATTATATTTGGTTCAAATAGAACATTTCTTGGGTGTACATTTTAGATTCAATAAAATAAAAATTTGCTTGTTCGAAATAAATTGTTTATGGAACCAAACAATTATTTGGTAAACAATATAAATATTTTTCACTAAAAAATACTTTCTGATTATTAATGAGAATGTAATTAAGCAATGAATCCAATAGCAAGAATGAATTTTTTACAATTTGTTGTAATTAATCATTGATTGTTTATTTTGAAATAAAAAGGTCAATGATCCCAAAAAATTGCAGAATTGTATGATTCTAAAGAAATTTACCAACGAGAATATACACGGAAAGAACGTGGGTTTTTTTTAACGAAAAGTAAGATGTAACGAAAAGTGAACATCTCGAGGAGATAAAGTAAAAGAAAGATATACATTAAACACGTGTTGTAAAGTGTAGGTTTTATGTAACAAATAAGAAGCATGTTATTGGGTCATTTAGTATATAAACTGAAACGGGTGCCGCTTTTATGCCAGCAAAACACACGTGCATAAGTATATAGAAGAGAGAAAGAGAGGAGAGTAAAGGAGCATCAATGTATATACGAGTCTTCTCGACTTTCACACCCGCGACCAATGGACGCACCCTGCTGTACACAGGTTATACACGCAGGTATTACCAACACACGGTGCACCTACGCGTCAATTTAACAGCGTCCAATCGTCGCCCCCGCAGACGGAAATGGGTTGCGAATCGGAGAATCAGGATTTATTACGCAATTATATCTTCCTGGCTTACGACTTCCTCTCGCAGCTAATCCTCCAAAGTTTTGCAAAAAAAAATTTTACGAGACTCGTCTTTTTCCCAAAAAAAGAGAGAGAGAGATTCTGCAAATAACCGAAAATGATGAGTCACAAATTGAAAAACTCCTTTCTCTAATTCCGTCGAGTGATACAGACATTTCTCAGCAGAGGAAAATTTGTTGTGATTGACCACAAAGCGGCCAAAGCATCTAAATTTGCTTCGTTTGTTTTTACTGCTGAATTATTTTCTCTCAAAAATAGAAATCCGTAATCGCTATTGAATTTTTATTGGGGGTATTGATGATGAGTAGAACAAATTCTTGCCATATTTGTACAACCGAAACTACAAGCGAAAGTTGTTTTTCTGAAACAAATTAAACTTTTGATTTTATTAGCGAAATTGAATCCGAATTGGATCCCTAACAAATTCATTGACATGTACAATTTGTAAAACGTTCGGGGTACAATGAAAAAAAAAATTCGTCAGGAAAAAAAACTATTAGAATTTATTGTAATAAAGCTAATTGGTTGTTTCGCTTGAGCTAAATCACTTTACTTGAGGCATTTTCTATTATATAGTAAATTGCACCAATTGAAAAATTTATATACTTCATAAATTTTCTTTATCTTGTCTAGTAAGGTGGAAAGCTCCACATGTGGTAATTAACGCTCGTTAATTGTCGGTACGTGCGGATAAGTGTTCAATATAGTGGTGGAAGGTGCGTGGATGTAGATTCGCCATATACACAACACACCGCACACTGTGCGCGATTCATGCAAGTAATTCAGACATCAGTTACGCACGATTGAGCTTACATGAGAAGTCACTGTGCGAGTCTTTCGTCGTATTGAAAATGACAGCCACTCGTCGGTTCATTTCCAAGTCCGATAAATCTTCTTTTAGTAGCTGTGACAAGAATTAGCTTCAACTTCTCGTTTATAATACATGCTTCTTACATCAATAAAATACACTTATTTCTAATGCCAATAAAATACATCTTTATAAAGGTATAAATTTCTTGTTATAACGACAAAATAATCTTTTATGGGTTCAATGTTAAATGTATCAAAATTTATTCGATTTAATGACTTTTTTCAGCTTCGACTAAAATTAAAATTATTGCTAAAACATTCAAAAACAGTAGTTTCAATTGCTGGTAGTATTCAACGTTGGTCAGCTGCAATTAATGATACATTTTATCGTTAATAGTTTCCAAAAATTGTAGTTTTCTATGTTGTTAGCTTCAATTACTGTTAACTTTGAACTTTAATGGCATCAACTAAAGTTAACTTTGAACCTAAATATCTTCAATAAAATGTAGTTTTCAATGTTGTCAGCTTCAATTATCGTTAGTTTTAAACTTTAAGAGCTTCAATTAATGTTAGCTTTGAACGTTGACACCTTCAACTTATTGTAGTTTTAAACGTAAAAAGCTTCAATTAATTGTAGTCTTCATCGTTGTCAGGTTAAATTAATGTTGACTTTGAAAGCAAATAACTTCAATTAATGTTAGCTTTGAACGTTGACACCTTCAACTAATTGTAGTTTTAAACGTAAAAAGCTTCAATTAATTGTAGTCTTCAACGTTGTCAGCTTAAATTAATGTTGACTTTGAAAGCAAATAACTTCAATATATGTTAGCTTTGAACGTTGACAGCTTCAATTAAATGTAGTTTGGACCGTTGTCAGCTTGAATTAATGTCAACTTTTAACGATAGTTTTGAACGTTCAAATCTTCAATTAATTTTGCCTCAATTAAGGTTAGCTTTGAACTTTGAAAGTTTTAATTAATGATAGTTTTGAACGTTCAAATCTTTAATTAATTTTGTAGTCTTGAACGTTGTCAGTTTTGAATTATTGGTAACTTTGAACTAACAGCTTCAATTAATTGTAGTTTTCAATATTGTCAGCTTCAATTACTGTTAACTTTGAACTTTAATAGCTTCAACTAATTGTAGATTTAAAACGTTAGCTTTGAACTTTAATTAAATAATGTTAGCTTTGACCGTTGACAACTTTAATTAATAATAATTTCAGACGTTCATAATAGCTTCAATTAATTGTAGTTCTGAACGTTGTCAGTTTTGAATTACTGGTAACTTTGAACTAACAGCTTCAATTACTAATAATTTTAGACGTTGACAGCTTCAATTAATGTCAACTTTGAACGTTGACAGCTTTAATTAATGTCAACTTTGAACGTTGACAGCTTTAATTAATGTCAACTTTGAACGTTGACAGCTTTAATTAATGATAGTTTTAAACGTGAATAGCTTCAATTAATTGCAGTTTTGAACATTGTCAGCTTGAATTAATGTTGACTTTGAAAGCTAATAACTTCAATTAATGTTAGCTTTGAACGTTGACAGTTTTAATTAATGATAGTTTTGAACGTTCAAATCTTTAATTAATTTTGTAGTCTTAAACGTTGTCAGCTTCAATTAATTTTGTAGTCTTAAACGTTATCAGCTTCAATTAATGTTAACTTTGAACGCTAATAGCTTCAATTAATTGTAGTTTTCAATATTGTTAACTTTAATTTGTTAACTTTGAACTTTAATACCTTCAATTAACGTTAGCTTTGAACCTTGAACCTCAACAACCTAATTGTAGTTTTAAACTTTAGCTTTTAAATTTTAACCGTTTTAAATTAATAAAATTAATTTTTTACTTAATAAAGTTATTGAACGTTGATAGCTTCAGATAATATTTCCAAACGACAGTAACGTCAATTAAACGCTGAAAAATGACTAAGAAGTGTTAAATTTACATTTTTAAATTATAAATTATCTTTTGTTTAATTTTATTTTTCTCCTGATTAAAATACAGTTAGCAATCATTAATTACGATGATAATAATAATAATTGTGTAAAGTGATTGTATCAAACAAAAAACAATAATATTATAAAAAGGAAAAATTGATAAATTAAATTTCCAGTTAAGTTAATAATGGACTTTCGTAACAATAAATTAAAACGATTAGATTTTTGTCAAATTAAGGTATAGAATGTAAAATGTCAAATTAACCATTGAAAATTTATGATCATGTTTTCTTTTTTTTTTTTTATAAAAGAAACATGTGGACTAATGTGTTTAAAATTTCGCGCACACATTTTGTTTGATAGACTCTACTGTATATTAATTCGGACTATAGGAGTATATAGTGAAAGTGTCGAGTATAAGAGAGTAATTGTATTTCAAGCCGGTGTTATAAATTACACTAAATGTACGTGTAACACTTTATTACATTTATGTTGCGAGCATTAGAACGTGTATATCATAGATCTTGAATGCATGGTCGGGAATATAATTTATAAGTTTAATTCTAATTAGACGTCATTTATTTCCACATGATTCGAGATTTGTTGAAGAAGACAAAAGTGTGTTGGGAAATAATTTGAAACTTTTTTTTTTTTTGTTTTAAAGTATAGCAATAACTACACAATTTGTGTGATTCATGGTTTATAAAAGCTAGAATCAGAAGATAATTTATTCAAAGTTGTTGCACATGCAACATGGGTGGTTGATATTATTTATAAACGTTTGATATCATATTATGGTTGATATATCGCGAGGATTAATTTTTTCATAATTCAGAATACTGTCAGATTCGTTATTTTCTGCGCGCAAATTGATTATAGTATCTTCAATAAAAACTATATCAAGTTTAGAATTATTTTCTAAATAGAAGGTCAAATTGGGAGAAATTAATTTTAGACGGAAATATTCATGAAGTGTTTATAGATTAATAAAACAAAAGGAATATTGACATTTTGTGGGGGGTAATAATAGTTATTAAGTGAATTTTCGAGTGATGACTGATGAATCCCGAAATTTTGGGAATAAGAAAAATGTGTGGTGTATTGGTTGGAGAAGTCGTGTAGCACGCGATTTTAATGTGCGAGAAAGGTACTCGAACACCCACGTAGGTAGTTGGTAACCCGTTAAAAAATACAACAACGCAAACGATGGATGAGAGGAAGTATAGAAAATGAAGAAGAGGCGTAAAGATACTTGATAAGCTCTCGCCTGTTTCAAAGTTAATCGAATCGTGATTTAACGTCAATGAAATATACAATGGCGCTAAATCATCGCTCTCGTTTCGTAATTACACTTAATTTCAAGGCCAAGGCGAAATGTGTCTATTCATATTTTCATTCATCAATTTACGTCAAAAATTAATATTAATACTTTTCTATTTACCATCCAGTTATTTAATTTCTTTCCCTACGTTTCTATATTTCTCGTCAAAAATCCTTTTTCAAAGGAAAATGGATCATCGACCGCGATACTTTTTTTTTTCATCAAAACGGGAGTCATTCTTTTTGGTCGCGCGATTCTTGCGTGGATTCTCTATGGGTGCCAAGGATCGTACGATCGGTAGAAGCATTCCCTTAGTTTTTTTTTTTTTTTTTTTGTTTGTTTTTTTTCCCCTCCGCGAATTGGAAGATGAAGATTGTTGGTTTTGCAACGTGGCCGATGCCCCCAGGGGCGGCGCGCGGTACTTTCTGGGAACTGGTTGGCGTCGACCTCACCGGGAGCGGTGATTGCGTGGTGATTAGCCTCCAGAATCTCTCTTTTGGACAGTAGTGGAGAGAAGTCTCACCACAATCGAGAGAAACTATGAAAAATAACTGCGTTGTCAAACTTGCCAAATCAATCATAGTGAAGCGATATTTATCTGCACTTATTCCAAAACAATGAGATTTTCATGTCAAATTAAATATTATGAACCATTTTTGAGAATGTATAACATATTCATATGTTGAAAAATATTATGGTTTCATGTAAATTGATTAGACATGGCGAAAATTGCAGAGGAGGAAAAAATTACCAAGGCAAAAAAGGGAGAGAAATAATTCCCTCCCCCTCCGCACCCTGTTGTTTTGAAGTTCTTTTTAATTATACCCCACAAACTCGAAGACGCGTGTTCTTATTTCAGTCGGCACTACACGCTTTGTTCGGCATGGTATGTGGGATGATATCCACCTTATTCTCCTTCTTCCACTCCTTCTTGTAGTTACGTATATATATATATACATGTCTTACGTGTGGCGAACACGTGGGATACACGCATTTTCAAAGCTAGTGTTAAGGTATAAAGAAGCGCTGAGGAGTCGTCCTCCTGCACCCACGGTGTACCACGATGCCCCATAACAATCTCGAATGCCATGAGATGTGCCTCATAGAAAGAGTTTGCTTATGTGCAGCTCCACCACGTTAATACGGTTGTACCCGAGGGCCTTTAAAACAGACTGCAGAGGCGTAGAAGTTTTCACCTAATACTGATAACACACACACACATACACGATGTGTCGAGATTTGTCTTTTGAAATTTCATCAATCGCCTCTAATAGTCTGAGAATTGTATATCAAGATACTCTGATTTCTATTTCGTCCAAGATTAATGACCATATAATTATTTCTTCCTTTGAGCTACTACGATCATTTTCCAGATCCAAAGGGATTCATTCAGCATTAGACTTTGGGAAATTAATTTATTCTCCATTCATCACGAAACGATCGTACCATCACTATATACAGGAATCAGCAATGTTTGATCAACCCTTGACGAGCATTAACAGCAACAAAATGTTGCATTTCAACAATTTGATATACATTGTATACTGAAAAAAACTTCTGGTTGGAATAAGGAGAAATTCTGGTTTAATTATGGTTGGATTAATCAATTTTCTAATTAGACTAACCAGAATTCTTGTTAATTTAATCATTATTCTAGTTATTTTAACTAGAATTCTGGTTAGGATATATGTAACATTGTATAATTCTGATCAATTCTGTCAGATTAACTAGAATTCTGGTTGGATTATCCAGAATTTTAGTTATTCCAATTAGAGTTCTGGTTATTTTTATATTTAACATTGTAATTCTACTTAGGTAAATCAGAATTTTGATTTGATTAGCCAGAATTCTTGTTACATTACCCCGAATCGCATTGATAAATTAACCAGAATTCTGGTTAGATTAACCAGAATTCTATTTATTCCAACTGGAATTCTGGTTAGGGTATATTTAAAATTGTAATTCTGGTTAGAATAATCAATTTTCTAATTAGACTAACCATAAATCTAGTTAATTTCATCATTATTCTGGTTATTCTAACTAGAATTGTGATTAATGTATTGTTTAATATTGTAATTCTGATGGTTAGATTATTTAGAATTTTTATTAGATTAGCCAGAATTCTTGTTACATTATCTAGAATTCCGGTTAGACTAACCAGACTTCTTGTTAATTTAATCAAAATTCTGTTTAGCTTAACTATAGAATGTAATGTTAAATAAACCATAACCTGGTAGAAAGGATGTGAATTCTGGTTATTGTAACTAGAATTCTGATTAGGATATATGTAACATTGTAATTCTGGTTAATTTTGGTTATAATTCTGGTTATTGTAACTAGAATTCTGATTAGGCTATATGTAACATTGTAATTCCGGTTAATTTTGGTTATAATTCTGGTTATTGTAACTAGAATTCTGAAAAGGATATATGTAACATTGTAATTCTGGTTAATTTTGGTTATGATTCTCATAGATTAACTATAGAATTCTGGTTATATTACCTAGAATTCTAGTTATTCCATTAGTTATTGTTCCATATAGTTATTATTCTATTTGTTATTGTATATTTAACATTGTAATTTTGGTTAGATTAATCAGAATTTTGATTAGATTAGCCAGAATTATCGTTACAATGCGCCGAATTCCGGTTATATTATCCAGAATTTTTGTTAGCCTAACCGGATTTTCGGTAATTTGATAAAAATTCTGTTTCTGAATTCTGGGTTAATCTAATTCTAGTTATTCTAACAGAATTTACCAGAATTTCAGTGTTATTCTGGTTAATAACCAGAACTAACCAGAATTTTAGTTAACTAGTTTTAGTTAACTATAACTAGAATTCTTATTAATTATCGTTAGAATTCTAGTCAGATTACAGTTACAATTATTACAATTATTACAATTACAATTATAGTTAGATTACCCTGAATTTTTATTAATTTAATCAGAATTCAGGTTATTCTGGTTAGATTAATCAGAATTTTGATTAGATTGGCCAGAATTCTGTTTGGATTCACTAGAATTCTGGTTAGTTTAAATTGAATGTAATATTAAATATACACAAACTAGAACTTTTTTTTAGCAGTGTATCGTCTTAATTTGAAATGTTTAGACAACTGTGGCATTAATTATCTATAAAATAACTGTAGAGTTTAGGAATATGTTAATTGGGAAGGAATTGAATTCTGGACAATAATACCTTGGAGTTATTAGTGATTCTGAAGAATTGGGAACAAATGGTTTTAATGGAACTAGTGTCTCTCGTGATCACTCTTGACTCTCCGCCATTGGAATGTGACGTCACGGATGCGCCAGACAGATTAGCGGGTGCGCTCGCGCACATTTGCATTTTGTCTGGCGCGTTGGACTTAGCGGATCGGATAGTGTACACACGAGCATGCCAGTCACGCGCACACGGATATTCCGCACATGGGAACGTCACCCATAAACTGTTTGGTCGAGGAGGGTTTTAGGTTGCCTGTTATACCCGGTGCACGTTAACCCATCGTCCCCATATACCGCTGGCGATACCACTTCTTCTTTTTTTTCCTCCATTTTCGCCTCCATCACCATCATCGTTCTCTTCTTCTTCTTCTTCATCGTCATTATCTACTTGTTGCTCCTTTTTTTCGCGCTACCTGCATGAACCCTGGCCTCTACTTCTTTTCTTGTCCAATTGTCTCTCACACACATGTATATAACCATAATCAAATAAACTCAAAATTTTTCCCACAATGTATCATCGATTAGAATTTGCAGAATTTAGATATTATTACTGCGAAAATAAAAATAGTGAAATTTTCTTCTTTTGGGGGTTGTAAAAGTAATTTGCAGACTGTAATCTTTGTGTGCGCACGCACTTAATTCCAAGAGTGCTGAGAGATGAGACTCTTTCAAGTCCGGTACATATTTTACATTTCGTGCATGGGTTACCCCATGTGGTCTAATTTGCATGTCTCACCTTGCGAATTTCTCTATCTCTATCATTTTTCGCTTTCCATTCGTTTTGCGAGTTGAAAGTTTCGCCTGGTTATGCTAGATGAGCATTTTTTTGCAACTTAATACGAGCGAAGGGTTTTAGTGGCCGACGATTTAGGATCCTATTCCAAATATCAAGACGTCGTTTTCTCTCGGAGGTATTAATTATTTCTGTCCACTGGTTCATGTGGTGTTTTGTGAGAGAGGATATACGAAACACTCAATTTATCAGACGTTTATTACTAAAACCCAGAACCTCTGGCACAAAAGGTAGTAAAGCAGAAAGTTGAAATTGGTTATAATCTTGAAAGTCCAAATATACATTACAAGTGCAACGATCGATTACCATATATTTTCTCAATTGTATGCGCTGGAAAATCCGAAACAATTAAAAAAATACTATAATCCACATTGAGAGATTAAAAAATACTTTGAAAAATCTTAATTCCATGAAGATTTGAAGAGGAATAATTTATTTGCAAGTCGAAAGAATCATTCGTTTATGAACAGAGAGAGAGAGACTTTCGCGCCTCTCGGAGACTTCCGTTTCGCACATTATCGTTCGTAAGCATACGATATAAACACAAACTGGTCGTTTCAAACGTGTCGCAGTCACAACTGTAATTTGCCATTTGTCGCGCCTTCGATTCCAAGAGAATTGGCATTTTTACGAGCGACAGCTTATGAAGAACCACGTAAACGGAATTTCACCTGAAAGGTAACAAACAAGGCACGTTCTTAACTCAACAAAAATTTCCATCCTCTTCTTTTATTAATTATTATACACATGATTTTCGAGACATCTTTATCTACTATTGTTATTCGAAAGTAGTAAAAGCCGCAATAATAACAATCAGTAAAATGTTGCAATTACCTATGGGAACTTTCATTATACAGAAAAGCAAGCTTACGTGGAATTAGCCAATTTATGATGAGATTAGGAAACGGAATTTTCTAAATTGAATTTCGAATTTTAGTACCTCAGGAGCAAAACACTTTAAATTGAGAAGAATAAAAAGGCTGATGATATTGTTAAAGATAATAATTATTATAATAATATGATATAATATGACGAACGATAATAAAAATGAAAAATTTGGGTCGTATTCACACAAACATAACTCATCCGGTTTGAGAGTTTACTTTTTTGAGAAAACATTTTAAGCAATCGGATCTAAAAGCACACACTCTCTGTATATATGCTGATTCGCTCTCGTACAATTTGCACGAATCTTGTTCACATGTGTAGGTATTAAGATTCATGTGCCGGTATATATGCATACACGCTAAAAAGATATCAGTATATGCGGCTTTTAAGATGGAAATGCCGCCTGGGACCTTTACGATTTTCTCCCATTGTGATGTGTCAAGTACCGCCCCTCACACTATACATATATATATATATGAGCGAACGATAACGGTCCCAACTATGGGCAATAAAGTTGGTAAAGTTGTCATCACCATTATATGGTCTCGTGGCGAAAGTGCACCTAATGCCCACTCAACTTTATAACTTCACGGCATTCTTCAACTTACTAAAAAGCAAATTCTGACTCTCTTTGCGCATTAAATTGCGCTCTGGTGTAAATTTCGTTTCTTCTATTACTCCTTAGATCTGAATAGTCACATTTTACCAATTCGGAAGCTTCGATTTGTTTATTTTTATTAGTAACAGTCTTGACTAATTCTTGGCCAAAAATAACTAATTTGTGTGGTACAAAATTGTAATAATTCGTTTAGTAAGGCTATTTCAATCTATTTTCAATTTACTATTTCAATTAGTCAACATTGCTAACTGAATTAGTAATTTTCTAGTACAAATTAGTAATTATTTACCAGGAATTAGTAAAAAATATGTAATTTAATATTCAAAACTATACTAATTCAATTACTAAGGTTCTTTGAATCTATTTTCATTCTACTATTTCAATCTGTAAAATTGCTAACTGAATTAGTAGTTTTCTAGAATAAAATTAGTCATTTTTTACTAAAATTCAGTCAAAAGTAAGTAATTTGTAGTACAAAACTATAATAATTCGTTTGGTAAGACTACTATTTCAATTAGTCAACTTTGCTAACTGAATTAGTAGTTTTCTAGTACAAATTAGTAATTATTTACCAGGAATTAGTAAAAAATATGTACTTTAATATTCAAAACTATACTAATTCATTTACTAAGGTTCTTTGAATCTATTTTTAATCTACTATTTCAGTCAGTAAAATTGCTAACTGAATTAGTAGTTTTCTAGTATAAAATTAGTCATTTTTTACTAAAATTCAGTCAAAAGTAAGTAATTTCTAGTACAAAACTATAATAATTTGTTTGGTAAGACTACTATTTCAATCAGTAAACTTCGATAAATGAATTAGTATTTTTCTACTACAAATTAGTAATTATTTACCAAGAATTAGTCAAAAATACGTAATTTAATATTCAAAACTATACTAATTCGTTTACTAAGGTTATTTGAATTTACTTTCACTTTACTATTTCAATCACTAAATTTTGCTAACTGAATTAGTAGTTTTCTACTATAAAATTAGTTATTTTTGACTAAAAATCAGTCAAAAATAAGTCATTTGTCGTACAAAACTATAATGATTCGTTTAGTAAGACTACTATTTTAATCAGTAAATTAGTAGTTTTCTACTAATTAGTAGAAACTGAATTAGTAGTTTTCTACTACGGATAAGTTATTTTTGACTAAAAATCAGTCAAAAATGAGTAATTTCTAGTACAAAACTATAATAATTCCTTTAGTAGGACTACTATTTCAATCAGTAAACTTCGCTAACTTAATTAGTACTTTTTTACTACGGATAAGTTATTTTTGACTAAAAATCAGTCAATAATGAGTAATTTCTAGTACAAAACTATAATAATTCGTTTATACTATTATAATTAGATTTAAATTAATTAATTTAATTAGACTACTATTTTAATCAGTAAACTTTGCTAACTGAATTAGTATTTTTCTACTAAAAATTACTAATTTTTTACCAAGAATCAGTCAAAAATATGTCATTTTAAGTTGAAAACTATTCCAATTCGTTTGTTAAGACTATTACTTCAATCAGTGAAATTTTCTATCTGCATTAGTAGTTTTCTACTACAAATTAGTAATTTCTGACTACAAATTAGTAATTTCTGACCACAAATTACTAATTTTTTTACCAAGAATGTAATGATGAATCTGAATGATAACTGAGGTGGTGACAAAGGATTTAAATAGAGCGGAAAGATAAGCAAAAATAATAATAGTGATGCCCTTTTTGGTTAAACGTTAATACTGTCAAATTGCTTGTTTTTTCGAATCAAAAGCGAATTGAATTGTGTGATTTACCGATCGTTGAACCCACCTGGTCCGAACAATCGCAGGGAATCAATGTTGTCGGTGGTCAGGCACGATCTACTCCACCCACGATCATATGGAAGCTTTACTCTCGCACCATCTCACAATATGTAATATTTAATATACTAAACGGATTTACTAGAAATCACTTTCATTATTCTCACCTTAAAAAAAAACAAAAAATATTTTCAATTACAAACTCGTAGACATTATAATGGATTTTCAATTTTGTATTTCTGTTATTTATAACTCTCGTGTAACTCTTTTGTTCGGTTCTTTTACGAATGAAAATTTAATCTTTCTTTTTTTCTTTAATTCAATGGATATTAATTTAAAATGTGTGTAATAGTGCAGTTTACATGTTAGATAACAAAGTATAAGAAGTGTGATAAATCGCTAAAAATATATAAAAGATGCAATGTAAAACCTGTTAGGAAGAGAATCAACAATACGTATCTAATGATATGATTGTGCGTGTGTAGGTATATTATACGACTTGGCTGAATTATTATTTATATTTATTTTTAACTTCGATATACTAGTGCGAGGAGTTTATTTGCATTTTCCTTTACATTATGTGATTATTTGAAGCAAACATTTTTAAGGAACACTATTGTTTGGAACTATCATCATATAATCCACTTGGGAAAAAATTTATTTTAAAACAACCAAACAACCAAATCTGAACTGATTTATTTGAGTCAAATAAATATTTATTCAGGTTAAGCAAACTAGTTCAAACAATCGAAAAATTGGATTTCTATTTCCGAATGCTACTGGAAATAGTGACATTACCAATGTCACAAAAGTGTCTGATGATAAAAAGCAAACGAGATTCAGTCGACGATATGATTTTCCATAAACGACTTCTATTATGTCACGTTGTCATTATACATTAGGTACACATGAACCCATTGTCTATAGCTGGAAAAATTGTCCGTGGTCGGGAACACTTCTAGGCGGATTAGAATTGTAACTCTCTTATCATTCCCTGACATTTACAACACATACATACACACATTTATATTCTCGATACCATGCCTTCATGTTTCGATATTTTACTCACTATTTTCACTATGTTGATTCGACTCGACCTCAACTTTCATTGATAACGTCAAAAGGATAAATTTTTCAATTCCTTGACTAATTCGAAAAAAGGAATTGAAAATATATTATTTTGACTTTTGTCCTGAATTTTCTAAAGGAGGAAGAAAATATCATCTCTTTCTCTTCAGAATGGGAGCTTACGAATTGATTTGCGATATTTTATTCAATTATCATTATTTTTCGCTCGTCATTGAAGGAGAAAACGTGTAGGCGTAGAGAGAAAGAGAGAGAGAATCGTGAGCCACAGGCTGCATTCATTGAAGAGTACTTTATGTCCACACAAACAGGACATTCATTCTGGCGCATGGTTCAGTCATTACATGTGTATCGTTTATGAATGAACACATTTGCCGTGTCCATGAATCCGAATATAGAAAATTGTAATTTAGAATATTAAATTCTGTTTAATAAAATAAATTTAAATATATAGTCTTTTTTTGAAAATTGAAAGAGTAAATTAAATTAATAATAAATTGGTAAATTTTCTACTAATTTATTAGAAAATTTTTAATAATTCAAAAGCAAGAAATTAATCACTAATTGAAGTTAGTACAAATTTTTTTAACTCTTAATCTGAATTAGTCTAATTCAAACTAATTTGAATTAGTCAGTAACTTTATTCTTCTGAGTTAGTTAAAAATTACTAATAAATTAGTATAAAGAGTTTTTTTATTATTAGTAACATTTATCTTATTCAAATCCATAAAATCTTTCACTAAATCAAATTAGTTAAAATTTTAACTATAAATCTGAATTAGTAAAAATTCGAAATAATTTCTCTCTAAATTTGAATTAGTAAAAATTTTAACTAATTTGAATTAGTGACTCACTTTTTGCTTTTGAATTAGTTAAAATTTACTAATAAATTAGTAGAAAAAATTTTTTTACTATTTATTAGTAAAATTTAACTAATTCGAAAGCAAAAAGTTAATCACTAATTCAAATTAGTTAAAATTCTTACTAATTCACATTTAGAGAGTTGAATTAGTGACTAAGTTTTTGCTTATTAATTAGTTAAAATATACTAAGAAATAGTCGACAAATTTTTCTATACTGATTTATTTGTAAATTTTAGCTAATTCAGAAGCAAAAAATCAGTCACTAAATCAAATCAGTTAAAATTTTAACTCTAAACCTAAATTAGTACAAACTCAAACTAATTGGAAATAGTCATTGACTATTTGCTTATGAATTAGTTAAATATTACTAATGAATTAGAAAAAATTTATATATAGAAAAATATGTGAAGAAAAAATTGTGTTTATTATTTATTAGTAAAATTTAACTAATTAAGAAGAAAAAGTCATTCACTAATTCAAATTAGTTCAAATTTTAACTCTAAATCGGATTTAGTAAAAATTTTAACTAATTTGAATCACCAAGTGACTTTTTGCTTTTGAATAAGTAAAATTCTACTAATTAAATTAGTAAACTAAATTAATAATAAATTGGTAAATTTTCTACTAATTTATTAGTAAATTTTTAATAATTCCAAAGTAAAAAGTCACTTACTGATTCAAATTAGTTTAAAATTTTTACTAATTCGCATTTAGATAGTAGTTTTTGCTATTATATAAATATAGTAAAATACTCCTATTCTATAATTAAGCTCCATTGTTTAAATTCATAACTTTGAAAAATATTTTTATTCATATATTCTATTTTTATCGCAAAGTTTGCTGTACAATGGGAAGTGAACAACAAAATTACCATTCAATATTGTTCATTGAAAGAAATAAATATATATATACATGTGCAATAAATTGATACTGCACTTACAAACTTTATCGCCATGGGGACTATACCAGGAATCATAGTTTATACTAATGGTCCAGATAGGGTATAGAAAATGATCATTAGAATATCTCGTTTATGTTAAATGTCCCTTATCTTACAATTGACAAGTAATAAATTCCTCACCGCGTGTAAATGTCATTAAACGTGAACCTATTTGTGTCGCTAATAAAACACGTGGCGTACGTTTCAATTTACGTGTCAGTTAAATTCGATATATACCAAACTAAAGGGGAAAATAAAAAAAAATTCCTATATAAATAACGCCTAGGAAAAAGAATCCTTATGGCCAATGTCTTGTTGACAATATATACATAATCGCTCTCGCAACTGAATAAATTAATTTCCTCTTATAATAAATTATCCCGAGGGCAAAATTGTTCATATATTAATTTAACTGGAAAAAAGAAAAGTTTTAGGAATATTTAACATGGAGACAATAAGTTTTATGGTTTAGAAACTATAGTGGAACCGTCGAAGGAAACCACCAACTTTCAATAAAGAGTTGATATATGAAAATTTTCTCTGAGGTTTGAAAGCTTTGACGTGCAATTTTTTCTTTTCTTTTCTTTTCTCGCACAGGGAGTGAAAATCTTTTGCGGTGGCGTTAAAAGATCGTTCTAAGTATATACGTAAGTTTGCAACGCCTCGAGCTGGTGTAATTGCTGTGGTCAGTGGTGGAACGGAAGAACGAACTACGCGCGCTCATATCGTATATATATATAAAGCTCGAGAGAGTCACTGTGGGGCGTGTAATTTAAACATTGCCTCACTTTCTAGTGATTTGTGCCACCCGCACTGCCGCATATTCGATAACCACGTGGTTTCCGCGTTTCGCTGCGAAATCAAATTTACATTGCAGAAATGCGTGCCCTCTGATTTCCGATAATGACACAAATTGCCTAGAAGGCAGTTGTGTATAGTCGTTTCAAATCACACAACCGCACCTCACATTAATTCATTTCTCCATTTTCAATTTTTGTAATCGTAAGTCTCTCCACCGTGGCAATCATTAATCATCCACAATGCAAATAAGAGAACGGCACAAATTTTTTTTTTCGGTGCACATTGCATTCCTGATTTTTTTTTTTTTTTTAATTCACTCGCCTTATTTACACGACAGAATCTTCAATTCAAAGATATATTTTATTATTCTCTCTTTGTTGTCTTCCTTTTTTTTAAGGGGGAAAAAAAATTGTGTCATTTAAGAAATTAATGATGATGATGATAATGATAAAAATAGTTTTGTATGAAAGAGAAAAAAGAAATCTTTGCGGGCTCAATAACAGATGTAATAACAGGTCATTGGGATTTTGCGGGGAAAAAAGAAAATTTTTACATCTAGACTCTGCAATTGCGACTGATTTGTAATTATAAAAATTAGCGAAAACAGAATTACGTAATATTTCCTTTTGCCACATTCCAATGAATACAGAAGTTACTTGTATAATTATATAGGTACTATTCCCACATTCAAAGAACTCGTTTTTCTCCACAAATCCAAGTCTGCTCTGGGCGGTAAGATAAGTGGTCAACAAGAAAAGATAAAATTTTAGATATATATATATACAACTGACGGCTAATTCAGTAGCTGGTGTTCTCCAGATGAGAGCAATTTCTCCAATTCAAAAGAAATAAATTTCCATCAACAACGAATGTAATATAATTTTTAATTCAGTCAAATTTTTCTTTTATCAATTTAAAAACAAAACAATATTTTCAATTCGAGACTAAGATTTGTCAACTAATTCATCAATTTCTAATTGAGAATTTAATTCTAAAAATCAGAAAGAGGAACAAAAAAATTATAAAGTTACTAATTCATCAATTTCTAATTGAGAATTTAATTCTAAAAATCAGAAAGAGGAACAGAAAAATCATAAAGTTACTAATTCATCAATTTTAATTTTGTTTAATTCCAAAACTTAAAAAGGGAAACAAAAAAAGTATAAAGTTACTAATTCATCACAATTTTAATTTTGTTTAATTCCAAAACTTAAAAAGGGAAACAAAAAAAGTATAAAATTACTAATTCATCACAATTTTATTAATTTAATTCTAAAAAGAAAAATATTAAAAAGAGTAAAAAGTTTATTCATCAATTTTAATAATTTAATTCTAAATATTAAAAAGAGAAACAAAAAAAGTATAAATTTGACTAATTCGTCAATTTTATAATAATTTAATTTTAAGAATCAAAAAGAGAAATAGAAAAATTATAAAGTTACTAATTCATCAATAAAAGAAACAAAAAATGTATAAAGTTAATTCATCATTTTCTATGAATTTAATTCCAAAAAGCAAAAAGAGAAATAAAAATGTATAAAGTGCAAAATAGATGAATCTCCTTGAAAAATGCTGTATGATTATTAGGAAAGATCGGCCTACGCGCCTTGAAAATGCGCAAGGAAACAAGTAAAGTTGTCGATATTTAATGTGATCGTAAATCCGAGCAATTAGAGGTTGTTAGAGATAATGAAACTACTTTTTGAATTTAAACACAAGTTGTATATATAAACAATTAGATAATTCGGTTTTTGCCTTCAAAGTCGCAAGCAAAAATGATTTCACGACACAATTTTCATTTTCCTAAATATCAAGACAAAAAAAAAGGGGGGAAAAAAACTTTTTACTGCTCCCATCAAATTTTTTTCTTCTATTACGTATTGCATTGTAAGTATATAGTGTGCAACAATGTTTTCATGTTATTAGAATGTGAATTTGTAATTTGTAGCCGTCAGTAATTATTAATAATAAATGGTTGTATCAATATACGCATATATTGATGAGAATAAAAAGCAGTAAAGTTTTTTTTTCTATCTCTGTCAATAATCATCATCATCATCATTAGTCTGATCATGAATTTCTATTTAAGTCAAGTATTTCAATTTTTTAATTTTTAATTCTTTATTTTTAATTCTTTATTTTTATTTCTTTATTTTTATTTCTTTATTTTTATTTCTTTATTTTTATTTCTTTATTTTTATTAATAAATATTATCTCACGTTAATTAATTAAAATTTAGGGAAAAATTTCACTCAATTTTGGTTTTAATTCATTTGTTTATTTGAATATTTATTTAAAAATTTTTAGTGTAGAATAAACGAAAATTCTTTGAGAGGAAAATTGCGGGAATAAATTATGGAATGAAGGGATAGGAGATGATAGAGAGAAGATATTTGGCTAACAAAAGGAGAAAAAGAGAGTGAGCCAATTGAGGGCAGCATTTGTGAATTTGAATTTAAGATAGGAATCATTTCCCTATCATCTCTTTCGGCAAGCTCGTGCGCGAGTAACGAAATTCTGGGTCGAGATCGGGACCCTCAGATGAGAGTGTATCTCTCCGGAGGCTCAAGAAGTATCGAGATGTTGGCAAAGAGGGTAAAGAAGCCTGTAGCAACTCTCAGCACATGTAGAATCTCTGGCCAATGAATTTTTCTCTCGTGGACGTCTGCGGACGAACAAAAGTTAACAAAAATAATCGCAAGCAAAATTTGCATATTGAGACCAAAAAAAAAAAAGAAAAAAAATTATTCATCAAAATATCCGATACTATTCTGAACAATTTTTTTTCATAACAATCACAATAATACCTATGCAGGAAAACTATACAATCGCATTATTTGTAACCAATGAATGATGAAAAATTCAAACCCAGTTAACTTTGTCTTAAAGTTATTTATATCATTTACTTGAATGTACATTGCAAGTTTATAATCTTCTTGGCAAGATATATGCATTGTTAAAGAATGCGCCAAGCCAAGAAGTTTTATTTTTCTCGTATACATGTAAAATATCGAGCGCTGCTGATTTAAAACGGCAACAAACGGACATTGAAGAATGATAATTTCATAAAATTATCTCTCTATACGAATTAGGATGATAGAGGGCGGAATGATTTCCTACCACTGAAAATTACCCTCGATGATAAGTATCTGGAATAATTTAACAAGTCGCGAGAGCGTTGGCAAGTCGAGACGTTACGATTACGATGATTCAGAGGTAACCTCGATGAAATTAATGGTCTTGCTGCGCGGTGCAGCTTTACGATGCCTGACGGAGAGTGAGTGCTTATGGTATATGTATATCAGAAAGGACCTCTATGAAAAGTTATTGCCAAACGATCTCGAGCAGAGGGCAAATGTGTATATGTGCTTTTTCGTCGATTTCAATGGATATATATATAAACCAGTTTTAAAAGACAGTGGACTTTTTTAATAATTACTGGTGATAAATCATCGAAAGGGCGCGTAAAAGTCGTTTTAAAATGTATTTAAAAAGTTCGGGACATCGTGTTCTTTTTTAGACTACATATATTTTTTTTTTTCATTTTTCAAATGTCGACGAGTCGCCCGCATGAGATGGGATATTTTCATTTCACGCTCGCAAGAGTTCAGGTTGTCCTTTGATGAACTCCAAACCACAAACGACCGAACGTCCAATAACTATATACATGCCGTATACTCCTGTTCTTTTTTTTCACATCATTCCATTCAAGAGAGGGGAAAAAATTAAAGAAGCAGATAAAGTGCTTCATTTTTGTTTAAAGTGACGAAACAAAGCGACTAAATAATTGGTATGGTTTAATGGTTGCTGATGCAGCTAAATGTGTATAGTAAACGATAATAGTGATATACGATAATTTAGTGATTGTACGAAAAATATTTAGTAGTGGTGTACCATTTTATGGCAATATGTCCGTAGAAGTATGTACAGTACTTGTTGGTGCTTTTGAAAATTGTGGTATTCGATCGTTGTAGCAAACAGTATCCAAAAATAGTTGTGGCTCTAAGTGAACCAGATATTAAAAGAAAAAATAGTGGTACCATTAATAGTTGTGGACCAGATATTAGAAGAAAAAATAGTGGTACCATCAGCAGTTATGGACAAGATATTAAAACAAAAAATAGTGGTACCATCACTAGTTGTGGACCAGATATTAAAAACAAATAATGGTACCATTAATAGCTGTGGACCAGATATTAGAACAAAAAATAGTGGTACCATCACTAGTTGTGGACCAGATATTAAAACCAAAAATAGTGGTACCATTAATAGTTGTGGACCAGATATTAGAACAAAAAATAGTGTCTCCATCAACACTTCTGGACCAGATATTAAAACAAAACATAGTGGTACCATCACTAGTTTTGGACCAGATATTAAAAACAAATAATGGTTCCATTAATAGCTGTGGACCAGATATTAGAACAAAAAATAGTGGTACCATCACTAGTTGTGGACCAGATATTAAAACCAAAAATAGTGGTACCATTAATAGTTGTGGACCAGATATTAGAACAGAAAATAGTGGTACCACTAGTAGTTGTGGATCAGATATTAGAACAATAAGTAGTGGTACCATTAACAGTTGTGGACCAGATATTAAAACAAAAAATAGTGGTACCACTAATAGTTGTGGACCAGGTATTAAAACAAAAAAAAGTGGTTCCATTAATAGCTCCAGACGTTGGTTACCAAGAAAGAATATAGTACCTTTCAATAGTTGTACCAAACTTTTAAACCATTCAAAAATATTGGTATAGTTACCAGAATTACACCAAACCAAGTGTTAGTGTTTACTCTTAAAGTACAGTTTATCGAAAAATAGTTGTTTTGATTTAAACCATAAATGGCATAGCAAATACAAATGAATAGTCGCACCATATTAGT
Source organism: Leptopilina clavipes (assembly GCA_001855655.1). Taxonomy (NCBI): domain Eukaryota; kingdom Metazoa; phylum Arthropoda; class Insecta; order Hymenoptera; family Figitidae; genus Leptopilina; species Leptopilina clavipes. The sequence continues at coordinate 27,167 of JUFY01001390.1, forward strand.
GGTATAGTTAGTAATTTTTGGTACAGGTCCAAATTTTTAATTTCGCCGCATTGAATATTTGTCCGTTTGGATTCGAATTTCGATGGAAATATTCTTCCATATAATTCAAGGGGGAATTAATTGACGATTTAAAGTAGGAAGGGCTTGAAGCGCCGGCGCATTCTGTTGCAATGGTTTTGCGCCGGTTGACGTACCGTACGATGGGTACCAGAGCAAAGAGAGGGTTTGCCTTAGAGCTGTTTGACTCCTCCCTCACCCGCTCCTACCCAGCTCACGCTAGGAAACGCAGCTCTTTCCCCATACGCATGAACCATGAGATTTGACGCCCGTCGATTTACCTATATAGATACCTACTATATAGATATAGATAGATAGATAGATGAATACACTCGTAGAAGCGCACGTTTTGCAGGACAAAAGAAATTTTGAAGCGACTCTTCAATTCGCATCATCGGTCACACCATCAGTGCGCTTTCATCTCATCTCTCGCAGGTATATATGAATGTTTAATAAACTGGTTAAGGCATATTTGCTTTAGGTTTGTAACTTTACTAGTGTGTTTTGATAACTCTTGGGTGTAGAGAGAGAGAGAGAGGGTAAGAAAGGGGTTTATGATGGTCCATCTACTTCCCAATGCAAACAATCCACGTGTGTGTCCTGAACTAACATCACGTTGGATTTATGTTTCAAGCACTTTATCTCAAGTTTTGTCGCCCGTCATTTGTCATTTAATCATTGTCATGATCATTTCTCCCTCGCGCATCAGGTTCTTTGCTACGGCTAATCAAAATAACTGCGCGATTTGTATGATTTTTTAAATGAATCAAAGTCGAGAAAACTTTCGGTTTTATCGAATAATTTTAATCCCTTTTTTATTATTATTTTTTTAAATTACATTATTACAACAATTTTTTTTTTTTTTTTTTTTGTCAACTGATAGAATTTTCAAGTGAAGCTTTACAAAATGTATAAATAATCTGTATAAAGTTGTCATGGCGCGACATTGTCGTAAAGCAATTTCGCCCACCATGAACGGAACACATTGTTGTCACCCCTTTCCTAAAGCTTTAGATAATAGTCTATAAAATTTCAGGTTACGTAATTTGTCATCTATGATAATCTATATGTAAGTTAGAATTGAATATTGTTTTGTGAAATAAAAATTGTCCATTGTTACTAAATGATAAAACTTTTCAATTCTAAAAACAATGAAAAATTACAATTTTAATATTAAGAAAATTTGTATTATAAATAAAAAATTGAAAAACAAAATAATTATTTAAATATTTTTTAATTTGCAGAATTCTTTGGGGATAATGGATGTTGAGGGACAAGGTATCGAACAACTGGAGAATAAAAGGTAAGTGTCAATGATACGAGCGCGATATCTATATCTATACTTAACAGCAGCCTGAGTTCTGAGACGAAGCCAAATAAACACTTAAGGGAGTACCTTAGCCCGATAATGACTCAGTTCAGCCACATTATATATATTTATAAATTATAATACTTTAAACTATAACCAGAAAATCAAATTAATCACCATAAAGAAATGAAGTTTATTTCGATGGGAGAAGAAGAAAAATTTTCTTTTAAGAACCAGAAGAAAAAAATTTTTTTGATAAAATGAACATGATTGTGTCCTCCATTATTCTCTTAAAAAACTTGCATTACAACCGAGGCGTGTAAGACTATTTTTCAGATTTCGATTTATTTTTCTCAGATTGAAAATATTAATAGTAAACTATAAAAAATATTACATCTGGAATTAAAACCGTATTAATCTATATTAACATATAATATTAATATATAAAAAAGAGTGTATAAATGATTTTTAGTTTTGTTTTTGAATAATTATTGAAAAACAAAACTAAAAATCATTTATACACTCTTTTTTTGAAAGATATTATGGACTTTTTTCAACATTCAAAATTCTAATCATGCGTGTCAAAATTTAAGCCGAAATTAATACGGGCGATTGTCGTTAATAAGAAAAAAATAAAAATAAATTATATACATCATCTGATATCAAAGTGCATGAGAAGAAAACAAGTTCAGACTCCACACTGATCGCGCGAGATAACCGTGCGGTGGGTATATAATGAATCATCACGATTAAGCTAGACCAGAATCATATATATATATTGTAATCTCATAAACCAGTAAATATATATATATTATATATACATAAATAAAAAGATGTAGATTAATTTTTTCAAATCGCTCAGTTACAAATATAGAATTATTTGTTTAGAAAAATTTTTTTCACTCTGCGAATTACTGTCACGTTTCTTATATTGAATCTTCTCGTTGCTGGACATGTGTTGAGAAATTTAATCTAAAATAATGTTTATCTAATTTATTGCTTGATGATGTAGCTTATTTCGTTTATATGATTAAATGTGTAGCTTTATTACGCACGTGGAGAAAATTTTGTAAAAATATTTTTTTAACAATTTTTAATAATTTTAATGTCACAAATTTTTTTTGTCTTAAAATAAGAGCATATGTAGAATAATTCACATTACGTTCTCTGTAATTATTAGAAAATATAATTTGATGGGGGGGGGG
>JUFY01001465.1:1227-15744 GCA_001855655.1 Leptopilina clavipes
ATTTACTGTACTATTTTTTATTAAAATAATAATAATAATAATAAAAATAATAGAAATAACAATTTTTTTATAATATAGAATATAATTTAATTTTTTATAATAATAATATATAAAAATCCTACCTTAAAAGTTGCTTTTCTCATGACATTGAAATTGCTTTCTTCTGCCTCTCTAGTTTCACGTTGGCTATCAGGACACTAGAAAATAAATTAATAATTATAGAAAAAAAAGAAAAAATTATTCAATTTATTAAAAAAAACTGACAGTGAAATTATAAAAATATTTTTCTTTAATGAAAAATCAACTAAATGCAATTTAATTGGATTAAAATGAAATTTTTTTAATACAAATAAATTTTGTTTGTATAAAAAAATAGTCATTTGAATCAAGCAAATATTTATTTGTATAAAAAAAATTTCAAATAAATATTTGTTTGATTTGTCAAGTAATTCATTATTTAAATCAAACAAATATTTATTTGTCTCAAAAAAAAATTTCATTTGAATCAATTAAATTGCATTTGATTGAAAAACATTTATTTGAATCAATTAAATTGCATTTGATTGAAAAAATTTTATTAAAATCAATTAAATTGCATTTAATTCAAAAAATTCCATTTGAATGAATTAAGTTGCATTTGATTCAAATACAGAAATTATTGATTCAATTACATGTAATTTGTTTGATATCAAAAAAATTATTTGCTTTCAATGAAAATTATTTGGTTTAAGTAAATATTTATTAGATAATAGACAATCGGTTATTTGAATGAAATAAATTTTTGTCAGTGTATATAATAAAAATTTACGTTTTTGGGAAACAATTTGCTTAAAGTTGGAGGTGGAGTTCTCTATACTTAATCTCACGATGTTTAGGAAATTCCCCTTATTTTCAAAGATGCACAATTGCACTGTACAAAATCATAAATAACGTCAGTGGCTAGACGGACTTCTTTTGTTTCATTTTAACCATAAATTAAAACGCATTGAATAGATTTTGTTTGGCACTTTATTTTTTTTGTATATAATATTTTTGACTTAGTATATATTATATGAATACTTGGAATATTATATAGACACCTGGTTAGTCTCTTATAGTAAATGGTAGTTTGTTGAAAGTTAACTTTTAAATTCTAAGTTGACTTTAGACTCTTGACTCTTTTGTAATAATACTAATAAGTAATAATAATACAAATAATGGAAAAATTATGCGACAAATGTTTTCCAAGGGGAATTTTTCTAAAATGTACTTGAGAGTTTCTGAAAAGGTTTCTTTTCATTAGGATTTAAAGTATTTTGCTAGACTTTAAATCTGTTTTTAAATTTTAAAGTAACTTGGGACTTTATGCTACTTTAAAGTAACTTCAAACTTTAAATTCTTTTTCTACTTTTAAAATAATTTTCAATTGTAAATCAACTTCAAACTTTAAATTCGTTTTGTACTTTTAAAATAATTTTCAATTGTAAATCAACTTCAAACTTTAAATTCGTTTTATACTTTTAAAATAATTTTATACTTTAAAGTAATTTTATCGTAAAACACAACTTCTTTTTTTATAAATTTTTCACTTATTAAATTGTTTAAATATTTTTTGAAACTCATATTTAATATTTTTATTTTATTTTTTACGAAATTTTTTACACAATTTTCAAATTTTAATTTTTTAAAAACTAAAGTCCCATTTTTATTATATTTAAATAATTTAATTTTTTTCCAACTTTCGCAATTATTATTTTTAAAAATAAATCTAATTTTCATTAGATAAACTAATTGTTTGTAATAATTTTTTTTCCAACTTTCGCAATTATTATTTTTAAAAATAAATCTAATTTTCATTAATTAAACTAATTGTTTGTAATAATTTTTTTCCAACTTTCGCAATTTTTTTTTTAAATAAATCTAATTTTCATTAATTAAACTAATTTTGTTTTTAATAATTTTTTTTCCAATAAATTTTTCCTTCTTTTTTTTTAAAATAATTTTTAAAAATCAGGTTTTTGAGAAATAATTTCAAATTATTTTGAGAGGGCGTGACTTTGGACATATTGGAAGGTTTCGACTAATTACTTCCATTTGAATGTGAATTTACCTCCCCCCACCCAAAAAAGAAAAGAAAAGTGGGAAGCGAAAAACCCTTTTGTACATTTCGTACCTACCTCCTGGAAAATTCTTGCCTACGATTGGCCCTTATTGTCACTAAATAGAAGTGTTTGCGCAAAAATTTTCTCAGTCGTCAGTTCTATTCTGTCATTCATTGCTCGAATACAATCAATAAATTTCCCATACTTTTAAAATTTCTTCATGCCATAATACACCTCTGTTGAGTTAATCTTTAATTACTGTTTAGCTCGCTTAATAAAAGTTCCAAATTTATTTCGCCAGTTAAGCATTCAATTAAAGATTAACAATCCAGAGGAAAAAAAAAGTACGAAAGTTGGTGAACGCAAGTGAAATTTAAAAACAAAAAATATAAATAAAAAAAATTAAAAAAAAAAAAACATCCCCCGTGATTTTAATTCCTTGATTTTAATTTTTAAACAAAACGAACAAAAAAAAAACAAAAATGGATACATCATCATCATCAACGACAACGACAACAAATGTAGAAAAAGAAGGAGTGTGTTGTGATCCATTTACGGTGAATTATCATTCACGTAGAATGAACGACGTTTATGAGATTCATTTGAAATTGAGATATAAATCTGATCTCTTACCAATGCAAGGGAAGATTTGTTCATCGTGTAAAGTGAAATTTTTATCTTTTATCTCCGAGGACGATTACGATGACAGATCGAAGGTGAATAATAATAATAATTCATTTTTGTTTTCCATATTTGTATATTTCTATTATGGTTTTATATATATTTATTAAAATTAAAGTCGAAAAATTGCGAAAATTTCTCAGTCGATTCGATTTTTATCGTTTTCAATATTCAATTTTAGAATTTTAATTAAAGATTTGTTTTTGATAATTTTAATTTTAACACATTTTTAAAAAAATTGTTTTTTGCACTTTATTAATACTTTGTTAATATATTTTTTTTTTTTTGATAATTTTGACATTAAACAAATTTTTTTTGTACTTGTACTTTTTTTTGCACTTTATTAATAAATTTATTTCTTTCTTTGTCTCTTAAAAATTGAATTCTTTTGATTTTGGATGAAAGAAAATTCGGTATTTTATTTTTTTTTGAAATAATTTCGTTTGCAAAAAAAAAAATTCGGTATTTTATTTGTTTGAAATAATTTCGTTTGCAAAAAAAAAATTCGGTATTTTATTAGTTTGAAATAATTTCGTTTGCAAAAAAAATTTTGGTATTTTATTTTTTTGAAATAATTTTGTTTCCAAAAAAAATTTTTGTATTTTATTTTTTTTAAATAATTTTGTTTGCAAAAAAAAATTTTGGTATTTTATTTTTTTGAAATAATTTCGTTTGCAAAGATGAAACGAGATTTCAGATAAATTATTTTATGATGAAAAAAACGTCTTTTTTGGAATAAATAAAAGTGAGATAAATCTATTGGGGGCAAAAAATTTCGTCATGGTCCAGCACGCTTCTATATATAATTATAATTACATATACATGTGTCGTTTTCTGTCGCAAGTGTCAAAGGGTCATTTATGCGAATTCTTTTCTTTCTTTATTATAATTTCTTTTACAATTCATTTTTTCCCTCTCGCTCCTTTCGCATTTATGCAAATTCGAGGCGAGAAAAAAGAATTTTTTCATTTTCTTGTCGCAAAGGGAATAATATAGAATGTTTATTATTGTTAATTCATAATAATAATCATAATAAATAATAAAATAGTAAAATATTAATGATAATTTACTTCTTTATTTATTTACTTACTATAATTTATCATTTATTTAAAAATTCATTTAATAATAATAATAATAATAATAATAACAATAATAATAATAACAATAATAATAAATAACAAAATAGTAAAATAATAATTTACTTATTTATTTACTTACTATAATTTATCATTTATTTAACAGTAATTAATAATTATTATTTAAATAATAATTAATTAATTACTATTATTATAAATCATAAATGATTCATTATTATTATTAATTTACCATTATTTATTATCATTTATTTATTGTAAATCTATAATCAATAATTATTACTAATAATAATAATTAATAATAATAATTAATAATAATAATAATTTATTATTAATTTTGCATTATTTTGTTTGTAATTATTATTGGAGTAAAATAGTACTAAATTTTTTTTAATTACAGGTATGCAATTGGTTTATCAACGCAAGAAGACGCATTTTACCGGAAATGATTCGCAGAGAGGGACATGATCCTCTTCAATACACTATCTCGCGACGAGGAAAAAAAATGCCCGGAGGAAGTCATCAACAAGCATCGAGCCTCAGTCCTCGCGCTACTCCTGAATGGGATCCTCTCGCTGGGATGAGTGCTCCTAAGCGTAGCCGCGATCATGATTATGAAGATCCAACTGGTCTTATGTATCGGTTAGTATTTAATTTATTTATCATTTTCGTTACTTTTCTTCAAATTTTTTAAATTCAATTTTCATCCATTTATTCAACTATTTGTTTATTGACTTATTTTTCTTATTTATTAATTAAACTAGTAATTTATTTACCAATTTATTTAACTATTTGTTTATTTATTTTTTTACGTATTAATTAACCTATTTGTTTAAATATTCATGTATTTATTTATTCATCTATTTATTTAACTATTTATTTATCTATTTTATTTGCTTATTTATCAATAAAACTTGTAATTTATTTATCTATTTGTTTATTTAATTGTTTATTTATTTGTTTACATATTTATTAACCTATTTGTTTAACTTTTCATGTATTTATTTATTTAACTATTTATTTACCTATTTTATTTGCATATTTATCAATAAAACTTGTAATTTATTTATCTATTTGTTTATTTACCTATTTATTGACTTATTTACCAATTAAACTACTAATTTATTTACATATTTATTTACATATTTATTTAACTATTTATTTATCTATTTGTTTATTTACCTATGTATTCACTTATTTATCAATTAAACTAGTAATTTATTTACCTATTTATTTATCTATTTATTTAACTATTTATTTATGTATTTATTTAACTATTTATTTAGCTATTTATTTTTCTATTGAATCAACTATTTTTTTATCTATTTATTCACCTTCTTATTTAACTATTTATTTATTTATCAATTAAATAAATAATTTATTTACCTATTTGCTGATTTATATAACTATTTGTTTATCTATTTATTTAACTATTATTTATTAATTGGACTAGTAGTTTATTTATCTATTTATTAATTAAAGTTGCAATTTATTTATCTCTTCATTTAATTTTTTCTTTTTTTTTTAATTATTCATCTATTTTAATATTAATTCATTCATTGAACAAATATTTTATTTACTAAGGAAGCGATTTTTTAAACTATTAATTTATTTAGCTATTTATTTATTTATTTTTTATTTATTTGTTTATTTATTTATTTATTTTTCATTTATTTGTTTATTTATTTATTTATTTATTTAACTACAAAATTTCTTTATCTGTGAAATCCCATCTTTTTTATGTAATATAATTAAATAAAAATAAAGATAATTATTCTCCCGGCGCATTGTACACATTAATAATCTATTTATTTTGTCCAGAAGTGAAGAAGATAGTCCGAACGATTATGAGAGCAGTTCTCACAGTGAGGAGGAACGACCAGCTTCCCAATGGTCCAGCGTAATTGTCTATCCATATTCGGAGACAAAAGTCGAGCAGAACAATCAACCGAGTTATGCTGAAGCGATCGCTCATCCTGCCCGACGAGGGTAAGCTTATTACTACCCACAATTTTCAATAATATTTCAAAAAAAAAAAAGAAAAATTTGTTTAAACCTTGATTGATTCAAATTTCGCGCAAACAATATTTTCCACTTTACCGACTCTGCATAGATTGGAAACTCGCTTTTTGCATTTGAAGAAAAACGCGGCAAATTTAAATTTACATGAATAGAAAATTTAATCTTTTCTGAAATAGAAATAATTTTTGTTGTCCAAAAAAAAAAAACGGGAATTTAAATTCAAGAAAAAAAACAAAAAAAAAATCGGGTTGGTTTGAGAAATGAAATTAAGAGAGAAAAATCGAATTTGCGATTTGGAAGATTTTTAAAGGAGATTTTTTTTTTAATTTGGGTAAAACAGGGACGAGGACCAATCGAGCGTGAGCGAAGCGGCTTATTGGAGTGCGCCGAGGCAACATCTTGCAGCAACTCCGGACGTTCAGCAGGAAACCGAGGTGTATAGCACTCACGCATGTAGTCCTCACAGCGACGAAACGCCGCCTCCGACACCACCCGAGGAAGACAAGGACAAATTCAAGTGTCTCTATCTTCTCGTAGAGGCCGCCGTCGCTGTCCGGCAGCAAGAGAAGGAGCGCGAGGGAACCGTGGTCTAACAAATCGCGTTCTACCCAACAATTTTTTTTTTTATTTTTTTTTATCCATATGTATATATATATGAATATATATTTTATATATTATTATCATTACATGTACTATATTATATATCATTATATATTATGTATATATATATATATATATTTTAATTTTCTCGGCTCTCAAAAACAAAATTCAAAACGAGAGTCTCGACGACGATGACGCAAATTTACCAACGAACAATGAAACAAAGAATTTTTCCATCATCGACTCGAAACAAACAAAAAACAAGAAAACATTGTTAAAAAAAAAAGAAAACTCTCGCCGCTCCATCACTCGCGTGCCGAGGACTTGTTTTTCTTAAAAAAAAAAGAACAAAACAAATCTTTATAAAACATGCGAGCGAAAAAAGCTTTCTCCATTTGTTTTTAATTTTTTTTTTCTGGAAAAAAAGAGACAAAGCTTTCCTGTCGAGTTTCGATCGTTGTTTTTCATTTCTTTCCCATCATTTTTTCTTTTTACAACAACAAAAAAAAAACTTCGATCGTAATTCGATATACTGTGATTATTATTATTTTTTCTTTTCTTTTTTAAACGCCTCAAATTTATTCGATTATTATTAATATACCTATTATTATAATAATAATTATTATTATTAATTGTTTGTTGTTACGCGCAGTTTCTACCCTGACGCGATATCGCGCTTATCATCCTGCTTTGAAGAAGTTTAATGCCAAGAGAAGAGAAAAATACACTGCTCGATGTGACCTGAAGAGAAAAAAAAATCAAAAAAAAAAAAGTCTTTTTTTTTTGGGAAAAAAAACAATAGAAAATTTGTCGTGAAAAATAATTGAAAGAAAGGGGGAGGGTGAGAGTGAGAATGAGTGATAGAATAGTGAGAGGAGAGGAAAAAAAAGTTAAGAAATAACAAAAAAAACTATATATATATATATACTATATATATATATTACTGCAGAAAAATGTTCCAATTTATTGTAATTTTGCTCTTCCAATAATAATGTTTGTGAAAAATTGAGTTTATATTGTGATTCCGATAATGATTCTTTAGTATTGTAGTTTAATTTTTATGATCACGATTGTGCCTTTATCTATTTGTCAATTAAACGCTGATCTTAACACTTTAATCGATGCGCAGGAATTTATTTCTTTTTTTTTCCAAATTTTTCGCTTTTTCCATTTCTTAAAATTCAATTTCAAAAATATTTTGCTTTATTCCTTTTTTTCAATTTGCTCTTTTTCTCTTTTTCCTTCTTTTCATTTCTTCTAATTTTCACCAAGTAATAATTCATATAATTTGTTTAATTTATAAAATCTAATAATTGAATTAAAACAAATTATAATGAATTTCTAATTATTAATTATTAATTATCAATTAATTAATGATAAATAATTATTATAATGCATCTTATTGATTAAATATTAATTAATTAATAATAAATAATTATTATAATGCATTTTAATTTGTTTCAATTCAATTTTATTGATGTAATTATTAACTTACTAATAATTCATTTAATTTTTTTTAATTTAGTGTTAAAATTAAAAATTTTTTTCAATTCAATTTGTTTCTTTCCAAGTTTTTGTGAATTTTTATTTCGAGTTTAACTTTTTTTTTCCTTTTTCTTAAATGGGTGCAACGAGCATTGTCCTTAAATTAAAAGAAAATGTTTTTTTTTCGCGAATTCTCGCAGGAAGCGCGAATCGTTTGCCTATAGATTTTTAAGGTGAAACTTTTCAAAAATCGAGACTCGCAAAATGTTTTGTTGTGAAGAGTTTCTTTTTTCACCAAGAGTCTTGATTTTTCGTTATTTTCCTCCCCCGAGTAAGTTTAATTTTGTAATTTTTGTTCTGTCTTCCGCTCCCTCGTCGCCCTTCCATCTGAAATTTGGTTCAGGGATTTTTTTTCACATTTTGCCGTGAGAAGCATTTATAAACAAAACAAAACAAAAAAAATGAAAAAATGAATGTCAACAAAAAAGTATTCCAGAAAAAATTTTTTGTTCATTTTTTTTCATTTTCTGGAATTGCGAAAAAATGAAAATGTCCATTTTTAACGCAAAAAAATTAAAATAATCGGTACAAACGCCAAAGACTTACTTAATTATTAATAAAAAACAAAAAATGAGTGGTTCATCTAAAAAAAAAAATGAATGTAAGAGAGAAAGAGAGAATTTTTGTCTTTTTACGTGTGATTGGTCCTGCTTTTTTTCTACATATATTATACGCAACAATTGACAAACAAAACAAAACGAAAAAAAAATGCGCGGAAGTTGTGAAATGTACAAAATGAAAATTTATTTTTAGACTAGAGCGCGCTCTTTAGATTATTAAGTTTTTAGAATTTAAGTTATTGAATTCTCTTTTTACGACGATCAAATGCACTAAAATTTCTGATGATTCTTATTCGCGGATCTTTTTGCCAAAGAAAGAAGAAGAAAAACAAAAATCTACGAAAACTCGTCTTGGAAAAATTAAAAATTATTATAATTACTGAAATAAGTTTTTGTAATACATATTTCACCGAAAAAAATTCATTTTGTTACAAATTAAATAAAGATTTTTATCGACAAAAACAAAGTCAATTAAGAACCTAAAAATAGAAATTAAATCGCAAAATTGATTTAATTTGAAAAAATCGACCAAAAATTGTTTACAAAAGTCAATTAAAATAAATCATAAAAAGAAAAATTTGTGACAAAAAATATTTTGGCGAAAAGATCTGCAATTTTTCAAGTTCGTCGGAAATCGATTTTTGTTTTAAGTACATTGACACGAGAATCGAAAAAAAAAATTTACAAAAAGCATTTCGTATCACAAAATTTCGAAAACCGATTCAGAGAATGTTGAGAAATTTTTCTTTTATTAATTCTAACTCAATTTTAAAAAAAGAAAAAAATATATTTTACACATAAACTGAGAAAATTTTCCAAAACGAAAAAATGCCAAAAAAATTATAGAAAATAGAAAGAAAAAGTAAAGAATTTAAAAGAACAATTTTTTTTTTTTGAAACAAATGGCTTTTATAAAATCCAAAAATCTACGAATTATTACTAACATTTTTCATTATATTTTTTTGTGTATGAAAATTTTTATATTTTAAGTCACCTTTTTAGTATCTAGGAAAAAAATTATTTTGTTACGAAAATTCTTTGTATCGGTTTTCTCAAACACAGAAAAAAAAATTAAGGAAACTTTATCTCAACGAATAGAAGGAATTTTTCTAAAAAACAAAAAAAAAATAAAAAAAAATAGAAAAAAGAAAAGAAAACGCACACTTTTGTAAATATAGAAAGTAATATCGTATGCGGAAAAAAATGTGTTTTTGAAAATAACGAAAGAGCCTATAGAGAGGATTTTTTTAATTATTTGTGAAAATAGAAAATATTTTCATATACATATTATATATTATATATATTAGTGATTGCATCGCTGATAGTTTTTATATTTAGGCTGTTGAATATTGGCGAAAAATATAATTAACATTGTTAACTATTGGTAAATACTATTAGAGAGAATAAGAATTGTGACCGTGTATGAAATAGCGAATAGAAACTAAAGAGCATCGAATTTTTGCCATAATTTCATGTTTTTGATTTTCTTCTTCCTCCTTTGAACAATTTTCAAATCTTTTTCAAAACTATTTTTTCACTATTTTTCAAAAAAAAATTGCTAATTAAAAAAAGAAGACATAAAAAGAAATTAAAGTAGAAAAAAACTTTGAAAATATATAAAAATTTACTTTTCAATAAACAAAGAATATGCGAAAAAAAATTCTTTTAGAAATATATTTTTGAGAAACAATGGCAAAAAAAACTGAAACTGAAAATCGAAGAATTATATTTAAACCAAATTTCTCGAGTTAGAAAGAAAAAAAAACAGTTTCGATAAAAATCAAAAACATAAAATTATCTCCAATCCGTAGTTGTGTGCAATTTACGAAAAAAAAATTTTCAATTTTCTCAACTTAACAATGTACAGTTTTTTTTAACCAAAAAATTATTCGTTTTTCAATTTAAATAAAAAATCTATTCTCTACGAAAATAATTTGAAATTTTTTATTCAGAAAAAAGGAAATTTTTATTTACCATTTTTTCAGAATACAAAAAATTAAAAGTTTTTCATTTTTAAATTAAAATTCAAAATATAAAAAATAATTTCCACATTGAACTAAGTTTAAAAAAAAGAGGAAATAATTTAAAAACGAAAATAATGGAAATTGAAAATCGAATTAAAGAAGAAAAATAATTTCAAATGCAACAAGTAATTTATAAATTTAATTTGAAGCGGAAAAGAATAATTTGAAAATAGAAAAGAATAGGAAAAAAAGAAAACAAGACAGAAAATTGAAAAATAAAAGAAGAACAAAATTTTCGTAAATTGTAAACAATAATTGTTTTGGTGAAAAAATATTGTGTTTGTCAAAAAGATGGAGAATGAAACAGATTTTTCTTGAAATCAACCAGTTTTCACTGCCGCCATTTTAATTGTCCGAAGTGTCTTTGTTTTATTACTATTATTATTATTATTATTATTATTATTATAATTATTACTATCAATATATAATAATACAAATATTAAACAGACAAAAAGCACACGAGGTCTTGTATATTTTCGTTCGAAAGAAACAATTTTTTTTCTTTAGTGGATCGACAAAAAAAAATCCACGATTCACAAATAATTTATAAAATATAAATAAAAACTCACATTTTTCTACGATAAATCGACGTATTTTGTGAAAAAAAACCAATAAAATCGAATTATGTGTGTGTAAATTTGTAAAAGAGAGAGAGAGAGATAATGTGCCACGAATTTAGATAATTAAGCGTCTCGATTGTCATATAATAAGGCACTAAAAATTACAATCGATCTTGAGAGTTCCTATCACCTAAAATTTCACCTCAAATTTGCAGGAAAAATTATTATTACTATTATTATTATTATTATCATAATCGAATAACAATAGAAAAGAGATCTTTTCCGCAAAAACTAGATCACAATGGGTGCCTTGCTCAGAGATAGAAAACAAAGCGAAAAAAAAAACTACTTTTTGTAGTCTCGCAAAACTCTCGATTGTTTCCACAAATTTTATAAATATTTTTTGGAAAAGTACCTGAGTCATTTCAAAAAATATTCACTAATTTACGTACTGGATCAAATTTAATAAGTTCACGATAATTCTTAATTAATTCTGAAAATATTTATTAATTCTGAGTAAATAATTATTCATTTGTAATAATTTATTTATAATTTATAGTTATTATTTTGCAAATAATTTCTTTCTTGCTGTTATTGAATCTAGAATTTATAGAATTGCAAATTTAGAATTAATTAACTATCGTGGGCTAATTAATGGAATCCAGATTTGAAGCTCAAACGGGAAGTCAATCGTGATAGATTTTAGTTCTCGAACGATAAAAACGGGCAAACATTTTTACATTATTATTTTCAATAACAAAAAAGAAAAATCTCAGGGAGTTTATATTTTTTTAAAATCAAATCGTACTTCTGAAAAATGCAAACGAATCGTGCAAATCAAGTGAATATGATATAAAATGTGTGCTCGTTTCGAGAAAAAAGCAAAAAAAAAAAAAATTTGTTTGTAAAAACAGATTTTTTTAACACCAATTTTCTTTTTTTATTTTAAATCGAAATTTTAAGTAATTCTAATTTTTTTAGTTTGATTAGTCCAAAAGTTATTGATTTAGTAAAAGAGAAGAATTTTCTTTGTCGGAAATAACTCGAAATTTGAAAATTCCAATTTTTGAGAGTTGTAACGATAGTTTTTTTTTTAATTTCGTATTAATTTTGAAAAAAAATATATATCTTTATATTTAAATTTCCAAGTTACTTTAAATTTTTCCAGTTAATTATATTTGTTGTTTCTTCTGTCGTGATTATAAAAAAAAGGTAAAATTTAATAAAAATTTTTTTTTTGACAAAATTTTAAAATGAATTAAACAGAGAATTGGAAGAGATAGAAATTTATCTGAATTTTCAAATAATGATTATTAAAACAATTTTTTAAACTGTACTTTCCATTACTAATCTACACTTTTTTTTTAAATTTCATTTCAATTTAAAAAAAAATTTTTTAGTTCGATTTCAATTGAAATTAATTTGAATTTTATTATTCATTGATAATTTTATGAATTATTAAATAATTCTTAACTAGTAATTAATTATTTATTATTAGTTGAGAATTTTTTTAACTTGAAAAAATTTTTTACTTTTTAGAAGTTTTATAAAGATTTAAATTTAAATCGAATGCAACTTGATTAAAAAAATCCCCTTCTGATTCTCTGTCGAATTTTTACTTGGAAAAAAAATTATATTTTACGTTAATAAATACTTCGAATAGTTTTCTTTTTACAAAAAACAAAAAAGAAAAAAAAATCTACGCTCAAATATATTCTTATTTCTCTCGTTCTGTACTTAATTCATAAACAGTTTTATTTAATATTATTATTACTATTATTATTATTATTATTATTATTATTATTATTATTATTATTACTACTATTAGTAATATTATTATTCTTATTAGTATTTGAATAATGAAAAAGTGTTGAGAGAAATGGACCCATTTTTCTTTTCGTGAAAATGATAATTTGTTTTTCTATTTCTATTATTATATATATGTTAATTGGTAAACTATATTTTTTTTTCTTTTTTCATTAGGAGAAGAGACGTGTACATAGAGATTTGAAAATTTGTACTCCAACAATATTGTATCGTTAGACAATAAAAAAATAAATAAATAAAAACGCTGAATATTATTTACTGTTTACGTAATTTTAAGTTATGAGAAAAAAAAAGAAACACGTAATGTACAGGTGCCATAAAAAAAAAAGAATAATAACAAACGATTTTATGTTTAATTGCCTACTTGTTTAGTTTTAATTGATGAGCATATTTATCGATACGTTTTAGTAATTAGTATTATAGTACATGTCTTTTTTTTCTTTCTCAATTTGTACACGATTCGTTGTAAATCAACCAGCGAGTCATGATTCAACGATAATTATACCACAATTTTTTCATTTTAATCAAATTAAAAAAAATTTTTCTCTTTTATAAAGATAAAAGAGAAAAATTTTTTTTAATTGCCAAATTTATTCTTCGAGATTTTAAATAATTATCGTTATTATTTTCTTTTTAACTTCTATACTTAAAGAAAGTAAAAAATGTTCTTTTTTTTCGGTTTTTAAATCATTGCATCACGATTGCGCTGGTATTTAATATTATTATAAATTAGGATTAATCGTATTGCATTAAAAATTAAAATATTACTCGATTCTCAGATTTACAATAAAAAAAAAAAAAAAAGAAAATGTTGTAAATTTTACATAATCAGTGGTGTTCAATTTTATTTATGACCTTCCAATTTTATTCTTCTCTAGGAAATCTTCAATTTTTTCTTTATAATTAAAAAAAGGGTCAAAATTTTTAACTTTGTAACAAAAATAGTAGCAAAATTTATTATTTATTGGTCCAAGTGGAAGGATTACTAGAGATAAAAATTTATCATAAATATTAGGATTAATGAAACAGAATGAAGAATTTTCTATCATTAAGGAAGAAATTTTTTTGAAACTACTTTGGAATAAATACATAAAAATAAAATTAAGCGAAAAAAGGCATCTCATTTTTTTTTAGTAAATATTAATTTTTGTTTGATTACAATTATGGTTGGGAATTTATTTCCGGGTTCAATAATATGATTGGTGGGGATAAAAATATGTTTTTAAACTAGATTAAACTGGACTGAAGTATGCTTAATTCACCCTTACATTTAGTTCGTCAAAAGTAACAAAGTGTCTCTTCGAATGACACTTTCTTTCTTCAAACAATTTAAGTTTCTTGTTAATAATATTTACATATGTACGTATTATTATAAACTACAATATTTGATCGATATTGCCAAAGTTTATTTTTTTCTAGTCCAATTTTATTAGTGAAACGAGTCAGTTGTGGAGATGAAGTTGATAGGAATATACTTTTTCATTTACTTTCTTTGGAAAGAAACTCTTGGAATGTCATCGATG
>JUFY01001466.1:0-12291 GCA_001855655.1 Leptopilina clavipes
AATAAGCACCTTGGCACCGATTTTTTTTTCTTATTTTTACCTTATATCGATATCAATCTTCAGTCAGACAAACAATAATTTTAATTTTCAGTAGTAAAAGTCAGTCTCTAATCAGACAAAAATCAAATTTTATTTTCAGTAGTATAAGTCAGTCTTTGGCCAGACAAAAATATTATTTTCAGTAGTATAAGTCAGTCTCGAATCAGACAAAAAACTAATTTTAAATTTCAGTAGTATAAGTCAATCTTCAGTCAGACCAAAAATTAATTTTAATTTTCAGTAGTAAAAGTCAGTCTCTAATAAGAAGAAAACTAATTTTAATTTTCAGTAGTATAAGTCAATCTTTAGTCAGACAAAAAATAATATTATTTTCAGTAGTATAAGTAAGTCTCTAATCAGACAAAAAACTTATTTTAATTTTCAGTAGTATTAGTCAATCTTTAGTCAGACAAAAAATATTATTTTCAGTAGTATAAGTCAGTCTTTAATCAGACAAAATCTAATTTTAATTTTCAGTAGTATAAGTCAATCTTTATTCAGAAAAAAGTAATTTTAAATTTCAGTAGTATAAGTCAACATTCATAAAGATAAAATGATGAATTTTAAATTTCAATAGTATAAGTCAATTTTCATATCAATGCCTTAACTCTCGCTTCTACTTTTCACCTTATTTATAAATTAAATTTATTTTTGTCAAAATAATTAATCGTTTACCTATTTTCAGATTTGCTCATTTCCCATTTCACAAATGAAATACTGTTCTTTTGCAATTTCAGGGATTTGGAAAAGCTGATCATGAAGTTTCTGTTGATTTGATTAAAAAAATGTATCCCTCTTATGAAGTCACCTGGTCTAATGAAGGATATTAGTTCAAACAAGAGAAGAATAAAAAAAAATATCTTTCAAATTAATTTCCAATCACCACACAACATTGTTATTTAAATCTCCAAAATATTTTCTGAAAAATTCACTACATCAGAGGTAACGATTTTTTTCTGTTATTATTTTGTTCATTTATTTAAATCAAGACTGTAAAAATTTTCTACACTAATAAATAAACAAATAAATAAACAACATTTTACTCTATGTTAATTTATTTATTTTTCTTCAACTTATGAATTAATTCTTTTATAAAAATTAATTACAGTAAAAATTTACCACATTTATATTATTAAATTTTATTCATTAATAAATAAAATTTATTTAATTTGTATGTTCATTTTATTACTATTTTATTACTATTTTATTACTATTTTATTACTGTTTTATTACTGTTTCAGTAACTAGTATTTAAATATTATTAACTAGTAATTATATATATTTAAAAAAAATTTTTAATGCTTATAAAATATTGTATAACAAGAATTAATTACAATATTGAATTTTTATATTTATTTAAATTACAATTTTGGATTGATAGTGTAACATTTTTACAACAGAGGTCAGCACTTTCCGGAGGCTTTGCTCGATGGATAAGTTTCAAAAAGGAGACAATATTTATCCTCACCGGGAATTCAAACCAGAATAATAGTGTCGAAGTCTTTAGAAAGAGAACGCCACTGTCTAATTTTTGAGAAAAATATACAAACAAATTTCCCTCTCAATTAAAATTAAACTGTACAAAATTAATACATAGTTAAATATTTATTCGTTATTGTTAATTAAATTATTAGTATTTAATTTAATTAAATAATTAAATAATTTAATTAATTAAATAAAATAATTTATTTAAATAATTTATTAATATATAATTAAATATAAATAATATATTAATATATTAAATATAAATATAATTAAATTAAATAATTTAATTCATTAAATTAGATAATTAATTAATTAAATAAAATTCCTAACAGTTTGCGTAAAATTTTTGAAATAAAAACAAATGAATGTAAAATGAAAAGAATTTCTTTGTTCCGAGAAACAAAAAAACAAAAGAAAAATTCATTTCGTTCACATGGTAACCACTAATCAACATTCAATCAGTTTGGAAAATTTTTAGGCCCCAGTTGATCGTTTTTGTGAAATTTCAAAAGTTTTTTTCAATTTAAAAATTATTAAGTAGTCATTAAAGAAAAATTAAAATAAAAAAAAATTGCAATCATGTTTTCGCGAGCAACAAAATCAGTCGTCCGCTCTTTGGGACAATGCAGATTCAGCGTTGAAGGAAATTTGAAGGTTCGTTTTTTTTTCTTTAATTTTTCACTAAAATGAAAAATGTCGAATTCCTAAAAAAATTTCAATCGATTACAAAATTTCTCATTATCATTGACAATTTACATTTTATTTATTACCCATGAATTTTTTTCGATTAAAAATTTATTTATTTTGAATTTGTAATTTTATTTATTTAATTATTTAATTAATGAAATTGGATTTTTTTCGATTAAAAATTAAAAATTTTTCGTAGTTTAATTTAAATTTGTAATTTTATTCATTTGATTATTTAATAAAATTGGAATTTTTCTTATATTCAAAATTAAAAATTTTCCGTCGTTTATTTTGAATTTGTAATTTTCTTCATTTAATTATTTCATAAAATATTTTCCTTAACTATTTTTAACGCAAAAGTTAAATTTCAAATAAAATAATATACATTTAATTATACATGTTGTATAATTAATGAATTGTGCTTTAATTTCTGGGATATCTGGGATATCTTGAGATATGTAAAAGACTAAATTTTATTATCTTTTTCACATCAGGCAATTGGAACAGCTGGTGAGGTGGGTTCAAGTTTGACCCCATGTTTGAAAAATGGTTTAAAATTTGAACCGACGTCTGTCAAAAATTTGGGGCCACTAGAACAGATGACAGCAGAACAAAATTTTGGAAAGGTATTTTAATTAAATTAAATTATTCAAATTTCACTTTATACAAATTACAAAGTGTAAAAAAATCTCAATTTATCATCGCATTGATTTAAAAAAATTAATAAATAAAATCCCCTAATTATATTTTAATTTTATCAATTTAATTTTTAAAATATAAATCCACGTTTACAGTTTAATAAAATAATTCAAATTAAAAATTTTTTTATTAATTAATTATTAATTCTTTTTTAATGATTTCTGAATAATATATTTATTTATAATTAAAAAAATTTTTTATATTTACTATTGAATACACAAAAGTGTAAATTATTATCAAAAATAAATTGATTAAATTAAGTTAACTCAATTAAACGAGATTAAATTTTCCTGGGTTAAAAATTAATGGTAACGAAGAATAAATTATAAAAGCTCAAAGGCTTAATGACTCGTTTCCCTTACTTTCGAAAGTTTTTAAATTGTTTCGAAAAGAGAATTCCAAGATATTTAGGGAGATAAATTTAATTGTTTTTACAGACAATGCCTGAATTAACTCAAGCTCGACTTCAGTTCAGTTCAGAAAGCACAAGTTCGGAGTTGAACAAAAATTCATTCCAAGGAAGCAAACTTTCCAATTTTGAAGCCAAAAATGTAAGATTATTATATTATATTTTCCACTTTATGCAAAAAAAAAAGAATTATTTATGATTTAAATGGAAATTGTATTCAGAAAATTTTAATTAATAAATAAATAAATTTTTAATTTTAATGAATTTTTTTCTTTTCAGGAAAATTCTGAGGATCTTGTGGAAATTTTGAAAAAGCTGCCAATTGCTGAAGAGGCTGAAACTGCAAATAATTTACAAATGATGCCTTATTCAACGCAGGTATTTATAAAACATTATTTTTAATTATTATTTTCAATTATTTCATTTAATTTTATTTAAGCTTATTTAATTTTATTTAATTTCATTTAATCATTTAATTTTCAAATAGAACTTTTTTAAAAGGAGAATTAGCTATTAATTTTGAAATAAATTTCAAAAACGACTTTCACTTTAATGACGATGCTTTATTTAATTTTTTATTTTAATTGCAATTTTTTATAATAAAAAGAAATTTTCAAATATTAATACTTAGTAATTAGTGAATTAATAATTAATTTATAAAAGCTTCTGTAAATAAAAATGAGGCTTTAAAAGTGAAGGACATTTCTTATCTCATTCGAATATTTCCGATTTTCTACTTTAAAATATCGTCAAAAATTTTCAAATAGTCACATCATTGATTGACTCTGTTCTAAAACAATTTGGGTTACTGCTGGCTTGAACTAATTCAATTCAAAAAATAATTAAATTAAAAATAAACTAAAAAAATAATTAAATTAAAAATACACTGATTAAAATTTTTATTGAAAAAAAATTATCAAATACTTTTAAAGCTTTTAAATCATTCATTGTTTTGTTTCTTTTAATTTTGAATAAATAATGATTTTAAATAAGTAATTTTTTTCTATAATTGTTAAAGAAAAGTTTTTTAATTCCAATAAAATTAAAATTGTTATTTTTGTAAAATTGACAATAATTTTTTTTTTCTGAAAATTAAAAATAAAATAAAAATAAAATAAAAATAAAAATAAAATTTTGACATTTAAAAATATTTGGAAACTAAAATCAAAATATTTGATTAAATAAATTTTATTTATATAAATAATAAAAAAATCTCAGCAGTTACCCATATTTTGTTTTAGGATGGCGGTAATAGGATGAACTCTCAAAGATTTTGGACCAACGAGATAATAAATTATTCACAAAAATTTACGGAACTTTGGCAAAATTCAATTAGAAAACAAAATTATTGTATAATGAGAAGAAAATATTCCACTTTCTCAACGAAATTAATTTTTCCTCTAAATATTTCCTCCATCAGGACAAAAATTCATTTTAATGATAAAAAATCACAAATTTCCAATTTAAATCGCTTTCAATTTATTCAATTCATATCAACCGGGAGAGTCAAAGATAATTGTAAAAAGAAATTCGAAGATTATTGCAAAAAAATGAAATCAATGAAAAATGGAAATTCCGACAATTGTAAAAATAAAAAAGAACAAAAATGTCCTCCTTCAACGAATGGCAAAAAAGATCGAAGTTCCTGTACAAATTCAAATCGTGAACATCCCTGTAAGAAGCAAAAAGAAGAATTAGCCGCAAAAATGAAAGAAAATTCATGTAAAAAAAATGACGATCCCTGTAAGAAGAATGGAAAATCAATTGATCCTTGCAAGAAGATGAAAAAAATTGATCCTTGCAAGAAAAAAGAAAAGGAGACGGATCCATGCAAGAAGAAGGAACATGATCCTTGCGATAAGGAGAAAAAAGAAATAGAATCCTGCAAGAAGGGAGAAAAGGAAGATCCTTGCAAGAAAAAAGATGCTGATCCTTGTAAGAAGAAGGAAACTGAAAGCGATCCTTGCAAAAAGGATGATGATCCTTGTAAGAAAAAAGATCCCTGCAAAAAGGACGAAGATCCTTGTAAGAAAAAAGATCCTTGTAAAAAGGATGAAGATCCATGTAAGAAAAAAGATCCTTGCAAAAAGGATGAAGATCCATGTAAGAAAAAAGATCCTTGCAAAAAGGACGAAAAGAAGAACGATTCCAATAAAGAAAAAGAGGAGAAAACTGATTCTTGTAATGGAAAGGAGGAAAAAAAATCTGATTCCTGTAAAGATCAGGAAAAAGTTGATTCCTCAAAAAAAGATGATGATTCCTGCAATAAAAAACCAAAATTAGACGATCCATGCGCCGAAAGGATCGATCCATGCAAAAAATAGAAATGTCCTTCCGCTAGCAAGCAAAAAAAAAATAAAAACGTTAAAATTAGAATATTTTTTTAAATTAAAAAAATAAAAAAGATTTTTCTGTATGTTTGGAAAAATATAACCATACAATTAAAGTCGATTATTGAATTTAATTATTTAATTACTAATTATTAATTACTAATTACAAATTATTAAAAAAAATTATTATTTATCAATTGACAGAAATATTCCATAATAAAAAAAATTTAGTAAACTAATTTTTAAATATATATAGAATTTCATGATTTTTCTTTTTTAGTCTGTAGGAGGCCATGTAAATATTTTCACTCCCCATCAAATCAACATCATTGGTGATAAAGTAAGTTTTAAATTATATCATCTCTTATAGAATGAAATTGAAAATTATTTTCAAAATATATTGTTTTTTTTGTATTTTTTTCTTTTGAATCATTTGTCTTTGCAAAATGACAATTTTTAGAGAAAGATTACAATAAAGGATCCATTTTAATTTTTTTTTGTAAAAAATTAAATAAATAAATAGAAAAATAAATTAATTAATTAGAAAAAAATAACTCAATAGAGAAGTAAATAAAAAATTAAATAAACAAAAAGAAAAATAGAAAAATGAATGAATAAAAAAATAATTCGATGACGAAGTAAATAAACAAATAAAAAAGTAAACAAATAAAAATTTAAATAACTAAATATGTAAATAATTAATAAATTAACAAATTAATAAACAAATCATTAAATAAAAAATAATACCATTAAATAAAAAAGTAAATAAAGCAAAAAATTTGAAATTAAATAAATAAATTTGCAAATGAATAAATAAATCAATTAGTTTATAACTAAAAAAAAAGTAAATTAATAAATAAAAAAGTAAATAAACATAATAAAAAAGTAATTAAATAAGTAAATATGTAAATAAATCAGCACATGAATAACCAAATCAATAAGTTTATAAATAAAAAATTAAATAAATTACTAAATGAATAAACATGACAATAATTAAATAAATAAATTAATTAATAAATCAATGATTGAGTAAACAATTGAATAAATAAATAAATAAAAAAGTGAATAAATTACTAAATGAATAAATAAAGGAATAATTAGATAAATAAAAAAGTGAATAAATTACTAAATGAATAAATAAAGAAATAATTAGATAAATAAACAAGGAAATAAATAAATGAATAATTAAATAAATAATTGAACAAATAAATAAATAAAAAATTGAATAAATTACTAAATGAATAAATAAAGGAATAATTACATAAATAAATAAGGAAATAAATAAAGAAATAAATAAGTAAGTAAATATTGACAAGCATAATTAAAAACAAATAAATAAGTAAATCATTAAATATTGAATATATAAATAAACAAATAAATAAATATGAGATGAAAGTAAAAAATTGGGTTCAAAGTTAATTACGAATCTAAAGTATAAAATTCTAAAAAGAAAAATGAAATCTCCTTTCTTGTAATCAGATCTAATGAGAATAATTCTAGAAAGAAACATTGGAGTAATGAACTTGTAAGACCTGATGCCGTGGCTCCACCTCCTGCCTCTTTCACTCTCACCCTCAGTCGACTGCAAAAGGGCCAAACCTTTTTAAAGCTATCGACTTTCTTATTAAAATATCATAAAATAATAAAAAAAAAAAAAAAAAATACCAAATAACTGAGAATATCCTTTAAAAAAAAAACTGTAATCGAGTTGACGTGGTTAATTAAGTCTGATTAAAGTCAGATGAAAAGTTCAATTTGCCAGACTCTGGGGAAGGCTACGGCAGCAGGGGCCCTTGCTTCGAGTTCAGTAGCTCTTCTCCTGGCCCCCCTTCTAAGGCAGATCCTCAAAGCATTCGCCTCTTCTCCAAGGTCCCTGATGCCATCAACAACAACAACATGATGACGATGATGATGTCCTAACTGTTTGCCAGCAATTCAATGGATCGCACAATTAATGATGACTACTTCCCCCAAGGCGACGAATTCGAGGACGAAATTGGAAAAGATGATTTACCACGTAATCGAAATGCCAAACGTGATCTTGATGATGACATCGAAAATATGACGCCAATCGCACTTCTTCAATCATCGCCCTTCATTTTCAAATCTTCACTCCAATTAAATCCACTTTTTGGCAAATTGACAAATCTCCTCAATAAAGAAATCACCGACAATGAAACCATCGATAGACTCAAAACCCTCGTGAAGAAAGCTGTCGATTTCAAACGACGTGTCTTTCAAACCAAAAGCGAAGAAGATCAAAAATTCGATTCCAAGAATGATGAGATGAAATCCAACTCGAATGGACATGACAAGCTGGTCCCTATTTTTTAAAAATCAAAATAAAAAAAAATTTTCTATTTACCCCAATGAGACTGAGGAGGAGGAGGAAAGGGTGGCAAAGGAGGTGGTGACACAGAGCAGGATTATTATTCATTGCAACTTAAGAATATTGTGAAAAAAAATTTATAATCTTTAACCAGATTCAGAGTCCAATGATGTGGCTGGGAGACAGTGATTGCGGCGAGGATCCGCCAAATTGGCCAACAAAGAGTCCCTGCTCCGCGCCTGAAGGCCCTTGCAAACCACTTCCATGTCCTGCGAAACACAAAAAGAGAAAACATGAACGGAAGCCCTTCTGTGTACGATGCCCCCCTAAAAGGCCGTGCAATCTTAGAAAGTGCTAGGCGAAAAAAAACAAAAGGAAATTCTTCTTTTTTTCCTCAAACTCTAGGCGACGACATCAATTTTCAAAAAGTCCTTCCTCTACATCGCTAATTATCTCACGAGAAAACTCCCCACAATGAAAATATCCAAGGAATTACAACGTTGGATCTTTGAAAAGAAGACGAGAGTTTATAGACCACCTGGTGAAGCACCTCCTCAGCCTCCATTACCAAAAGTTCTTCAATTTGAGACGAAAACAAATCGATTTAATCCAATCATGATGACAAATTTCCGGAATTCATCAATTTTTTCGGTTCGTATTGTCACTTGTTATCTACACTTTGATTAATATTTTCTTTTAGACTAAGTCAGATTTTCTCTAATTGTCAGCGTCAAGTGAATCAATTATCAATAAACAAAATCATTTTTCCCTTCTATTTTTCCAAATCTTAATTCCACTTTTTGTTTCCAGGTTCAGAGGAAGGGAATCATTCAATTATTTTCCCGATACATTTCAACCGCTACATTTCTACGAATCTCCGACTCAAAGTGCAAAACAATCACGGAACTCTGCACCAAAAAGGAACCAATCTGCAAAACGAAGAAAGTTTGCCAACAAACAAAGATCACCTGTCAAGAGGATGAAAAACAAGAAAAGAAATGCAAAACTGATTGTCTACCAAAATTGAGATACTCTGATAATCGTAAACTTGTGACACCCGAGAAACAGGAATATCCACCAATGAAATGTAATCCATCGAAAATTGGTGGTCTCAGTCCATGTCCTTGTAAATTCATTCCAAAGGAAATTTGTCATCAGGAAATTCCCGTGAAGAAAACATGTCCACCACCATTGCCATTGCCGAAATCGCCCTCTAAACCAATAGTCCTGTGTCCATGTCCACCACCACCAAAATTGCCACCCACTTCCTGTCCATGCGTACCGGAAGTTGTTAACGAGATTTGTGAAAATGAAAATCCACCTAAACCATGTCCGACGAAACCAAAAAAACCCTGCGCCAATCAATCGTACTATTGTTCATCCGATCAAAACGCTAAATGTAGAAAGAGCAAATAATGTTCTCCAATAAAAATATTGGATCAAAGTGATTAAAAAATCACTTTGATCAGAAATTTCAAATCCAATAATCACTGTAAATCTAAAAAAAAATTCTTCTGGTTTAATTAAGTGCAATTTATGTCCAAATATACATTTTTCAAAAATAACTGAATTTTTGTAAATCATTTTGCAAAATTGGGAGATTTAAATATTCGAAATTAGGAAAAATGGTTCGTCTTTCGTCTAATGGTTTGCTATCTTTTTACGAATGAAATTTTGGTGAAAATGTCCCTTTTTCCGTATATAAATGTCGATATTATTACAACGAGACGCTTTTGATGCCAATTTCATAGCTGGCGCACTCACACAGAAGGAACATCCAGCCGTGTTCAGTTATTGCCCCAATACAGAGACGATCGTCGGGGAATCGAATCATATGATTGGACCGATCTCCGGCAGTAGAGATCGATTTCCTATTTACAACCACCCGCTACCGTTCTCTCTTGCCCTCGACTTCCTGTTCTGTCTGCCGTGACATGTTTCAGCGGAGGGTTCGAACAACTCGCAAAAATAATTTCAATTATATTCATATTTTTTTCCCTCTGATTTTTATTTGACTCTTTTTATTATTCCAATTATTGTTCCAATTTAATGAATTATTCTTTGTTTTTAATTTATTAAATAAAGAAATAGTCAAAACATTTTTTTGTCTTTTGGGGGTTATGATCCAGCAGGTGCTCACTGTCTAGCGATCGACGCGCCAACATTGTTTTACCTACTGTCGATAATGAATCTTCGATGACTCAGTAAGAAGAGAGGTCTAGTGATACTATTTGATTTTCATTCATATGTTGTTTTTCTTGCATTTCTCATTCGATTCACTTGACGCTGACAATTACAAAAAACCTGACTTAGTCTAAAATAATATATTAATCAAAGTGTAGATAACAAGTGACTTTGAACAGTAAAATTTACTGTTCAAAATTTTAAACTAAAGAATTCAGGTAAAAGATATTAGGGAAATTGTAAGTCTAGGAAACAATAGAAAAGTAACAGAACTGAAAATTCAATAACCATTTTTGTTTTTTCCTATCAGGTCGGACAAAAAAATTTTCTAAAGTTGTTTTTTGGTCAATACGAGAGATTTTTAAGCGAAGATAACTAGAGAAATACAGTTTTAAAAGAGACTATTGGTTGAGTTGTTGCCGTGGATATTCGAGCGGGATGGATAAACTTTGAAGCGACTGTCCCTGGAGCTAATGCATAATTCAGAAATTGTCACTGCCGAGGATATTGCCAATTTGGCGTCGATGAAAATACGATCAGATTTGTTAGAAACGCCTCTCTGTTCCAAGTACGTCCAGTGAATTTAACACCTTTCCTTTCATGCCCCCTTCGAAGTTTTTAAACTATTATCAAAACTTTTTCTTACGAGAGAGAGAAAACATTTCTGGAAAAACTTTTTTTCTTGCCAAATAACAATAAAACGGAGAATAATTACAACAATATTCCATTATTGGTGTAATTTATGGTTGTCATATTCCAGTACTAATAATTTTTTTTTTACTTTTCCCCCCTAATCGGGAGAAAAAGAATTCTAATTTTTTCAGGAAAAAAATTCTTTTGTTACTAATTCTGAATGACGTTTGAATAACATGAAGTGATAATGAAAATTTTCTTTCCGGAAAAATCATCAAATAAATGAATATTAAAATCGTCAGAAGGAGAAATATTTATTTGTGCTATGGAAATTAGTTATTTTCATTCTATTTTTTTTCTGTACACAGCTGACCAATTCGACACAATGTTTTTATGGATTATTGATGGTCCAGGCGTATCCTGATGCAGCATAATAACATAATTACGCGTATGTTGACAAATTGAATCGATTCCAATTTATTCTTTTCACAAGTTCCTCCTGTCCAGGAGTTTCGTTCGTCCATTATAAATATTTCATGAACGTCTACATTCTCGTTTTGTATGTCCGTGGAAAATCGCCAAACAGAGGATCATCCTATTCTCTCTTTCTCTCTGTCCACCACCCACTTCTCTGCCAGGAATCAGAAATATACCCTTCGCTATTTTTAGTCCGATAATCTTTCATCAATCAGAATCAGGAAAGAGCTTTACGCACGGTGTAATAAGAAGTGTTAACGTAGAACGGATCAGTATAGAAAATAATCGAGGGTTATGAAAAGGGGAGAGAAATTTATAACGATAGATTATTACTATATCAATTTCTGTCTTTTTAAACAAGAATTAACTATTTTATTTTCTTTTCCATTTTTTTTTGTTTTCTCAACAGAGCGAAATTACCGAGATCGAAAGATAAGTATAATATATATATAGATTTTAATAAATTTTTAATTTACTATTGGTAGAATTATAATTAATTTTTTTCTGATATTTTATTATCACTTTCTCTCAATGTATTATAATTTCAATTATATCATTTTTCAAAGATCTTTTCTTATTTAAATCATGCTAAATTAAATTAAATAAAAATAATTAAATTAAATAAAAATTAATAATAAAATGAGAATGTAAAAAACAAATATGAGTGAAAATTACACTGAAAAAAAATTTATTTGACTCAAATAATGAATTACTTGACTATTATCAAATGAATATTTATTTCTATCAAATAAATTTTATTTGATTCAATTAAATGGTATTTGACTCAAATACAGAAATTATTTATTTAATTGCAGTTTATTTGATTTAAATAAAAATTATTTGGTTCAAGTAAATATTTATTTGATAATAGACAAGTAATAATAATCAAATAAATTTTTTTTTCAGTGTAGTTAATAGTTAATGATATTTAATATTAATTATTTAATATTAATAGTTAATAATATTTAGTATTATTTAATTTAATATTAATAATTATGTCAATATTAATTAATTTACTG
>JUFY01001467.1:1031-19326 GCA_001855655.1 Leptopilina clavipes
GAGCTTTCAAAAGAAAAAGGTTTCTCATGAGGTTTGGCATAATCTTAAAATATTTATATATACCTATATATTCATAAATATATTTACGGTAATTCATTTGTAACCTATTTTCTTGAAACATAATTTAACACTGAAATTCGCTCAAACTTTGAGGAGCTTTACTCATTCAAAACTCGAGTAACCTCTTGTGTCACTATTTCTCACTCTCTTTGCAAAAACTTATCCGTCTTCATTTTCTTTTATGTACATATAGATAATAAATTATATTCTTCTTTTTTTCTTTTAAATTCTTCTTTTTTTCTTTTAAATTCTTCTTTTTTGAATTCTTTTTCTCACTTTTACTGTTTGGAAAAATTTATAACGACTAGAAAATTTTTTCTATTTTTGCCGCTTTTGTTTATGGTTTGATTGTTTTTTTTCCGATTCGATTGCGCTTTTTTGGTAAGCAATTTGATATAATAAGAGTTGGAGAATTAAAAAAAAAATTGTTTTTCCATGTATATATATTTTTATCACTTTTGAGCATCTGTCATTCTTCGTCTCTTTAATTCTTCTTTGTCCCTTTATCTTCTAATTCTTTCTTTCATACTTCACAAAGGCATATAATATATCCTCTTTCGATTCTATATATCCTCTTTTCACAAATCCTCTTTTATCTACTCCTAGTGTGCTTTGGACTTTTTAACTCTTCTTTAACATTTTTCCTCGTCCCCCCCCCTACTCTCTTCTTATTTTTCGAGTATTGCTTTTCAATTTTTTCCCCCTTCTTCCCTTCAATTATAATTTTTTTACTAAATTTTTTCAAAACTCGAAATATTACATATTGGAAATTTATTCCCAGGAGTAAAAAATTTCTTTTTTCTACAATATCATGTAAATTTTATTAATTATCCTAATTGAAAGTGTAGTAAAAGACAGTTAAGGTCAGACTACACAGTTAAATTTTTTTTAATAGGACAAAAATTTTTCTCTATTTTTTAACTAAATTACAAGTAGTGTAAAACGGATACGGTCAGACAAATGGTTTTCTATTGTTTTAATTTTGAAATTAAAAGTAGTAAAGGTCGGTTTGAGTCAGACAAATAGATAATTTCCCAGTTTCACTTTCTGATTTCTTTTAAATCATTTACGAGTAGTAGAAGTAGTAAAGGTCGATTTAAGTCGGACAGAACTTTTTCTCATCTATTAATTTTACAACAAGTAGTTACGGACGATTTTAGTCAGACAAAAATTATTTCTGTATCAGTAGAATACATAACTTTTAGTCAGACACAAATTTTCCGCTATTTGTAATACTATTATAGCCAAGTAGTAAAAATCGATTATAGTCAGACACAAATTTTCTACTTTTTGTAATATTATTATAGTCTAGTAGTAAAAAATGGTTATAGTCAGACACTTATTTTTCGGTTGTGGTAATACACTGAAAAAAATATTTATTTGATTCAAATAAGCGATTACTTGTCTATTATCAAATAAATATTTACTTGAACCAAATAATTTTTATTCAAATCAAATAAACTATAATTGAATCAATAATTTCTGTATTTGAATCAAATACCATTTAATTGACTCAAATAAAATTTATTTGATACAAATAAATATTTATTTGATAATAGACAAGTAATTCATTATTTGAATCAAATAAATTTTTTTTTCAGTGTATTATTATAGCCAAGTAGTGGAAATCGGTTATAGTCAGACAAAAGCTTTTTTTCCTGCATATATTTTTGTAAGTAGTAAAAAATGTTTTAGTCAGACCAAACGTTTTGAACTGTTGCAATTTTAGTATAAGTAGTAAAGGTCAGTTTTAGTCAGACGGTAAATTCTCAATGTTTTTATCAAGAAGTAGTAAAAAATTGTTTTAGTCAGCCAAGCGTTTTAAATTAAAAAAAATTTGACATCAGTAGTGAATGTCAGTTTTAGTCAGACAACAAATAATGAAAACTTTAATTAACATTAAAATTAGTGAAAAATAGTTTCACTCAATAGGAAAAGTAAAAGTCAGTCACTACCAGTCAGAAAAAAAGTTTAAAAATTTGTTCATTTTTAGATTCTTTATTCCAATGTGGAAAAATTATTTTCGAATAGCTATAGAATGCAATAAGTATAGATTAGAATTTTTTTTATATTGAAAATTTGCCCAAGTGACATGAAAAATAATGAAAGTAAACAAGTTTTTCCTCCTTTTAATGAGAATGTAGGATTTATGTTTCCGAGAAACTGGAAATCGAGACGAGGTAAAATCTTATTTTGACAATGTCGATAAAAAGTATTTCAAAAAAAAAGAAAAAAGAAAATTTTTTTCTTCGTTTGTTCGTGATCCGAAGACATTTCAACGAGTGAAATCCCTTTTGTCTTCGATTCTTTCGCAATTCCTTGTCTCTCTCTCTCTCTCTCTCTCTCGACTCTTGGAAAATCTTGATATCTCATATTTGTGTTGGGAAAAAAAATTGAAATAAAGAATCACATATTCTCAACCAAACCAAAGAATTATTTTTTCAACAATAAACCTTACTTTTATTTTTTTTCATTGTCTCATAATTTTAATAATGAGTCATTAATTTTTTTGGTTATTTTTTTCTGCTTCGTCTGTTCGTCTGCCAAATATTTGTCCGACTAAAACTAATTTTTACTACTTGGAAATAAACAAAAAAGTTTGTCTGCCAAATATTTGTCTGACTAAAGATATTTTTTACTCCTTAGAAATAAAAAAAAATTTTGTCTGCCAAATATTAGTCTGCCTAAACAAGTTTTTACTACTTGGAAATAAACAAAAATCCGTTTGCCAAATATTTGTCTGACTAAAACTAGTTTTTACTACTTGTAAATAAAAACTAGTTCGACAGGACAAATATTTGTCTGACTAAAGATATTTTTTACTACAAAGAAATAAAAAAAGTTCGTCTTTCAAATATTTGTCTGACTAAAGGTATTTTTTACTACTTAGAAATATAAAAAAGTTCGTCTGACAAATATTTGTCCGACTAAAACTAATTTTTACTACTTGGAAATAAACAAAAAAGTTTGTCTGCCTAATATTTGTCTGACTAAAGATATTTTTTGCTACTTAGAAATAAAAAAAGTTCGTCTTTCAAATATTTGTCTGACTAAAGATATTTTTTACTACTTGTAAATAAAAATAATTCGTTTGCCAAATATTTGTCCGACTAAAACTAATTTTTACTACTTGGAAATAAACAAAAAAGTTTGTCTGCCTAATATTTGTCTGACTAAAGATATTTTTTGCTACTTAGAAATAAAAAAAGTTCGTCTTTCAAATATTTGTCTGACTAAAGATATTTTTTACTACTTGTAAATAAAAATAATTCGTTTGTCAAATATTTGTCTGACTAAAACTAGTTTTTACTACTTGTAAATTAAAAACTAATTGACTTAATTCAGATTTGAATTAGTTAAAATTTCCCACTAATTCAGATTTGGAGAGAAATAAATTTCTTTTTCATTATACTATCAAAATAAAAAGAATTCACTGAGAGTAGATTGAGACTTTTCTGTATTTTTCGAAACTTTTGAGTATAAAAAATATGTGACTTGAAAGAATCTGAAGAAGCTTTTAAAGTTTGAAAAGCAACGGGATATAATAAATATTCTCGTAGGGTGTCCAGACGCACGCTGCATCAAACCCAAGAATCATAGGTATGCAGTTGGCGTGGTTCTACAATCAGTGGCACGCGTTTCTCTCTATCCCTCTCCTTCGTTCCTCTGATTCCAAGCAACGCTCAAAACCCTCCACTCCCTCCTTCTCATCATCTCATCTGTCCAAGATTCAACCCCACAATTCTCGATATTCACTCACATCTCTCCACATCACCCCCCACCCCCTCTTCACTCCTCCAAACCCCCTTTCATCCCTCACCTAAAGAGCATATTCTCAGTACTTGGACAATTCCCGAGTCGACATTCCTGTCTCCTCAGAATTTCACCATTGGCCTTAACCAGTTGCCAAGGAAGGTCGTGGTGGCACACATTGTATCAAAAACCACAACACACACACACACACTATTAAAGTGATGAGACTCTTGTCGTCGTTGAGTTTCACATATTATATTCACCAAAAAGACACACGTGTACGAAGAATTCAGGACAATTTCAAAATAACTCACTGGCAAAATTTCACATTCTCGTCGTTGTATAATTTTTTTTCAATGGGGGAATTTTATATCTTCCTTTCTGTTTTCAGTAGAATATGAAAATCCCCACACCCCCCCCCCCATAAAAAAAGGAATGACAAACAAATGAGAATTTTATTTAGTAGAAAATTTGAATAATTTAAGAGTCAAATTATAAATTTTAATTATAAGTGGTAAAAAATAGCTTTAGTCAGACAAATATTAAGCAAACGAACTTTCTTTATTTACGAGTAGTGAAAAATAGTTTTCGTCTGACAAATATTTGTCAGACGAACTTTTTTTGTTTACAAGTAGTAAAAACTAGTCTTAGTCAGACAAATAGTTGTCAGATATCCTTTCTTTATTTCTAAGAAGTAAAAAATAGATTTAGTCCGACAAATATTAGGCAAAAGAATTTTTGTTCATTTACAAGTAGTAAAAACTAGTTTTAGTCTGACAAATATTTGTCGGATGAACTGTCTTTTATTTCTAAGTGGTAAAAAATATTTTTAGTCAGACAAATAGTTGTCAAACTTTTTTTTTTCTAAGTAGTAAAAAATAGCTTTAGTCAAACAAATATTAGGTAAACGAACTTTCTTTATTTACGAGTGGTAAAAAATAGTTTTCGTCAGACAAATATTTGTCAGTCGAACTTTTTTTTGTTTACAAGTAGTAAAAACTAGTTTTAATCAGACAAATATTTGGCGACTCAACTTTTTTTTATTTCTATGTAGTAAAAAATATCTTTAGTGGGACAAATAGTTGTCAGACAAACTTTTTTTTAATTTTTAAGTAGTAAAAAATATCTTTAGTCAGACATATACTACAAAAACGAATTTTTTTTAATTGTCAAGTGGTAAAAACTAGTTTTAATCAGACAAATATTTGTTGGGTGAACTTTTTTTTATTTCTATGTAGTAGAAAATATCTTTATTTAGACAAATATTTGAAAGACGAACTTTTTTTATTTCTAAATAGTAAAAAATATCTTTAGTCTAACAAATATTTGTCCTGTCGAACTTGTTTTTATTTACAAGTAGTAAAAACTATTCTTAGTCTGACAAATATAAGGAAAATGATTTTTTTTATTGAGAAGTAGTAAAAGCTAGTTTTAGTCAGACAACGTTCGTTTTAATAAATATATATATATATATATATAAAAGTAGAAGAAGTAGAAGCAGATTATTGTTCATACAATTAAAGAAAATTAAAAATTTTTTCCCCACAAAACCTGAAATTTTTCCCCAAAAAAAGGAAAATTGTTTACAAATAAATTTAATAATTTATCTTTGTAAAAGTATGTTTCATTTTTAGAAAATTTACTTCTACAAAATATATAGCCTTTATTTTTCAATGAAAAACCGTTGTACTTGAATGCGCGTGACTACTTCCCTGTTCTTTGGATTAGTTTGATTACAATAAATAATACGAAAAGCCGTTCTAAGGCAATATACTCGATTCGTCGAACCATGCTCGCTTCTATTACCTGATTTTCTCCAAATCTCAAACGTACACACAGGCAAAAAAAGTAAATTCATTGTTGAAATTTTGCTTCAACATTTCTCTCATTTTTATCGTTCAAAAAAAAAAGAAAAAAAAATATTGATGATTATTAAAATTTTTTCCTTCCTCAATATTTGTTAAAGAAAAATAAAGAATTTCATTTATCCAATAATCGTTTATCAAATATAGAAATAAATACAATTTAGAACAGTAATTGAAAATACTAACAAGAAATCGGATGGACAGTCAAATCAAAAATTACTCCAACTCTTTATTTTTTTATTTTTAAATTTAGAAAAAAAATATTATTAATTATAATTTAACTCAGAGTCTACTAAACTATTTATTTGTTCCAAATAGAATTTATTTGTTCCAAATAAATTTTATTTGTTCCAAATAAATTTTTTTTGATTTAAATAAATTCTTTTTGGTTCAAATAAATTTTACTTGGTTCAAATAAAAATTGTTTTGGGTCAAATAAAATTTTCATTTGAAACAATAATAAATAGTTTAGTAGTTATTCTGAGACAGGTATATTTTTATTTAACTGAAATAAATTATATTTGGTTCAAATAAAAGATTTCTCTGTGGGGTGTATGAATAAATAGAGTTAAAAATAAGCAATTACGGGAAGATAAGTTGAATGTTGTGGACAATTATTACTGAAAGAGACTATTAAACGAAAAGAGGGAGTAAAAGGAGATACGACAAATCATTGTGAAAGTAGTTGGAAAAGAGCCTTCATCTCTGAAAGAGAGAAAAATATAGAAAAGGTCAGGTGCAAGTATAAGTCTCGCCGATATCCGGGAGAGTTGAAACGAAACCTTGATTTCTTTCTATATATATATATAGTAAAGCAATATATCTCACCAAGCAAAGAAAAATAAAATTAATACTTTTTTTTCTCAAAAAATATTCCATATAATAAAGTTAATAATAATATAAAAGTTTCATAAAAAGTAGTAAAAAATAGTTTTAATCCGACAAATATTAGGCAAACGAACTTTCTTTATTTACGAGTAGTAAAATACAGTTTTTGTCAGACAAATATTAGGCAGGTGAATTTTTTTTATTTACAAGTAGTAAAAACTATTTTTAATCCGACAAATATTTAGCAGACAAACTTTTTTCTATAACAAGTAGTAAAAACTATTTTTAATCCGACAAATATTAGGCAAATATTATTTACAAGTAGTAAAATACAGTTTTTGTCGGAAAATTATCAGGCAAACGAATTTTTTTTTATTTACAAGTAGTAAAAAATAGTTTTAGTCCGACAAATATTTGACAAACGACTTATTTTTATTTACAAGTAGTAAAAACATTTTTTAGTCCCACGAATATTAGTCAGAAGAGATTTTTTAATTGTTTACAAGTAGTAAAAACTAGTTTTAGTTCGACAAATATTTAGCAAACGAATTATTTTTATTTACAACTTACAAGTAGTAAAAAATATTTCTAGTCCGACAAATATTTGTCAGGAAAACTTTTTTTTAATTTCCAAGTAGTAAAAAGTAGTTTTAGTCGGACAAATATTTGTCTGATGAACTTTTTTTATTTTCAAGTAGTAAAAACTATTTTTAGTCCGACAAATATTAGGCAGAAGAAATTTTTTAATTGTTTACAAGTAGTAAAAACTAGTTTTAGTTCGACAAATATTTAGCAAACGAATTATTTTTATTTATAACTTACAAGTAGTAAAAAATATTTCTAGTCCAACAAATATTTGTCAGGAAAACTTTTTTTTAATTTCCAAGTAGTAAAAAGTAGTTTTAGTCGGACAAATATTTGTCAGACGACCTTTTTTTATTTTCAAGTAGTAAAAATTAGTTTTAGTCAGACAAAAAGCAGAAGAAATTTTTTTTTAAGTAGTAAAAAATATCTTTATTCCGACAAAATATTTTGCATACGAATTTTTTTTTTTTTTAATTTACAACTAGTAAAAAACTAGTTTTAGTCAGAAAAAATTTAAAAAGAAAAGATTGAGCGAATTATTTGAAAAATAAAAATTCATTTTTTATATCCTATAGTTGGAAAATATTTTTTTCTGATTAGTGACGAATAACCATATCGGTATGTTTTCATTTCGCATAATATATAATAAAGATGGGATAATTTAATGTTATGAGGGTTGCATATATGAATTCTCAGGTTTTATATAAGACTCGCGCGTTTTTTTCAGTGATAAATATGAACTCGTGGCAAACCGATATTTACGATAGTAATTTCTAAATAATACGATCCGTAAATTACTAACCGAATGGATTCTCATTTCGTATAGCAATGTAAAGTTCTTCTAGCAAACGTAAGTTCCCCTTTTATGCGCTCGCTCGACCGTGCTTTACATATTTTCCCTCCAGAGATTATGGCACTGGGAGCTGCGCTTTTGCAAACACGAAAATTAATCGTCCCGTCACGAGTGATTTTTTTCTTTTTCTTTTTCTTTTTTTTAATAGTTTAGCAAAAATTTAATGATTCTTTTACTATTAAAGACATTTCACCTCTCACTAAATTCACTCGTTTTGTTTTAATTTAAGAAAATTTTTATTTATTCCTCTCTCTCTCTCTCTCTCTCTCTCTCTCTTTCTCTCTCGAAAACTGAAATTATGAATTACGAATCGAGCAATAATCAAGTTACAATTATAATTATAATTATAATTATAATTATAATTATAATTATAATTATTATTATTTTTTTTCCAATTGTAATTGAAACCAAACTGTAGAATCTCGTCAAGCCTTTAGTTTAAAATTCCCCCTCCATTGCATGAGCCAATAAAATTTCTGGCCACCTGTCGGACTCTCAGAGAACTAATGGCGCGAAATTCAAATATGAAATAAATTCGAATTTCGCGCTGGTAAAAATCTGCAAGTCCAAATTTTTATAAATCGAACCAAAACTGTAGACATCAACAAACAGTCGAAGCAA
Organism: Leptopilina clavipes; assembly: GCA_001855655.1. Taxonomy (NCBI): domain Eukaryota; kingdom Metazoa; phylum Arthropoda; class Insecta; order Hymenoptera; family Figitidae; genus Leptopilina; species Leptopilina clavipes. The sequence continues at coordinate 9,597 of JUFY01001467.1, forward strand.
TAATCAAGTTATTATTATAATTATAATTATAATTATTATTTTTTTTCCAATTACAATTGAAACCAAACTTTAGAATCTCGTTAAGCCTCTAGTTTCCAGTTCCCCCTCCATTGCATGAGCCAATGAAATTTCTGTCCACCTGTCGGACTCTCAGAGAACTAATGTCGCGAAATTCAAATATGAAATAAATTCGAATTTCGCTCTGGTAAAAATCTACAAGTTCAAATTTTTGTAAATCGAACCAAAAATGTAGAGATCAACAAACAGTCGAAAAACTCCGTTTTTTTGTCGCTTTTTTTTAAATTTGAAACATCAATTTTATCACAACTCGACAGAACAGTGGAACAAGGCACCAGAGAGAGAGAGAGAGAGAGAGAGAGAGAGAGAGAGAGAGAGAGAGAGAGTTGTCAAAGTATGCAGAGAAATTGTTTTGCACGATAAAGGACAAAATGCCAACAGTTCACTACACAGTTCGGCACGTGTACCAAAAAGTCAAGTCTCTAAAAAAAACGTGTTTGCATGTCATGAAAAAATAGACAGAATGACCCTCGAGTTTGGGAAGAATAAGTCTTCCTCTCCCAGGAACCCTTCCAAAAAAAAGAGCCGACAAATGTCGAATATTTATCCTCTCCAGTAGTGCTTTTGTCAGAACTTGAATATTTAATTATTTATTTGTTCTTTCTATATTTAATATTTTGACTAGTCACGCAACGAAGAGTTTTATACTCATCGTTTTGTGGAAATTATTTCTCAGTCCTATATGACTTGTTCCAGGGCAAAATGAATTTTTCCTTTTCTTTTTTCATTTAGGCAAAAATACACGTGTGTGACATGCAATTTTCGTTTCGTGTAATTTTTTCTTCAGGGAAATTGATACTTATTAAGAAAGAATTTTCACTTTGACAAATTGTTATATCGACTTTAAAGAATTTCTCTTCGATGAGATTTTTTTTTGGCCAAATTGTCAGTTAGTTAAATTTTCCTTTGAGTAAATTTTTATTTAGCAGCAAATTTTCGTTTACGTCAATTTTCCTTTTGCTGGAATTTTATCAAATTTTCACTTGACATAATTTTCATTGGACCGAATTTTCCTTTAACCGAATTTTCTTTGATCAAATTTTTATTTAGCAGAAAATTTTCGTTTACGTCAATTTTCCTTTTGCTGGAATTTTATCAAATTTTCACTTGACATAATTTTCATTGGACCGAATTTTCCTTTAACCGAATTTTTCTTTGACCAAATTTTTATTTAGCAGAAAATTTTCGTTTATGGGAATTTTTCTTTTATCTGGAATTTTATCAAATATGAGAATTTTCATTTGACCGAATTTTTCATTAACTGAATTTTTATCAAGCAAATTTGTTATAATACGTTAACGAATTTTTCTTTGACAGAATCTTCATTTAGTCGCAATTTATTATAATAAAAAATTACGCCTAAATAAAAATAAATCTTCCTACAAGGAAAATTGAATTCTAGTCAAAGGAGAAGTTTCGTTCAAAAGCGCAAACAAAAATTTTTTGGAACATGGACGAATTTTGCGGAAAAATTTGTTCAAAAGAACATTCAGTTAAATTTTTCCCTCCTTGTAAAATATAGTTCAATGTGGAAAATAATAAAATATTAATACAAAATATGCGAAAACTTGTTTGTGAGTGTAAACACGAAATAAAATTCAAAAATTGTTAACTAAAACATTCCTTTACGAGGTAAAGGAGAAAATATTCATAAAGGAACATGAGAATAATATCCTTGAAACTATACACATACATAAATATAGGTACAAATTTTGTACTCTATAATCGAATTTCCAAAAAAAAAAGAAATCTTTTATATAAACTTCTAGCAAAACGAAGAAATGAGAAGAAGATATTTACCAATTCTATGCTTATACTTATAACGTGGAAAAACGTTTGTTAAAGAAGGCACCAAGAGAAGGTCATTAAGCGGAAATTAGAAGCTATAGTTTTTCCGTTGTCAGCCTTGAATATCAGACTGCATTTTATCTAATGAAATTGATCCACAGGGAGACAATTTTAATTAATTAAATTTAACACCCCAATGAAGAATAAATTAATTAAATTTTGACAAAAAAAAAATACCAAGTAAATTTAAATTAATTGTTTCTTATTTTTGACAAATTATCAGTAGCATAAGTCAGTCTATTGTCAGACAATAGTTTAAACAGTAATTATCTTCATTTCAGTAGTAAAAGTCCTCTTAAGTCAGACAAAAAAGTCTATTTTGGATAATTTTAAATATTAGTAGTTTATGTAAGTTTTCAGTCAGACATAATAGTGGGAAATGTTTAACACTAAAAAATAGGTAAACAAAAGTCAGACAAAATTAGAAGTTTTAAATATCAGTAGTGAACGTCATTTTTCAGTCAGTCAGTTTTTCTATTTAATAAAAATAGTATAAATCTTCCTTTGACTATTAAGATTTCTTTTAAGTTAGAAAAAATCGTCAATTTTGTATGTAATTTTAAATATCAGTAGTTTTAAATGTCAGTAGTATAAGTCAGTCTTTAGTCAGACAAAGCGACTAGTTTTAAATGTCAGTAGTATACGTCAGTCTTTAGTCAGACATAATATGATATTTTCTTTTCAGTAGTATAAGGACCTTTTTGTCAGACAAAGCAGTCAATTTTTGTATTCAGTGATATAAATCCGTCTTTAGTCAGACATAATAATGAAAATACTTGAAATATTCGTCTCAGTAGTATAAGTCAGTCTTCAGTCAGACATAAAAACGTGAAATCTTTTTCTCAGTAGTGTAAGTCAGCCTTCAGTCAGACATAACATGGAACTTGCTTCTCAGTAGTAAAACGCCCTTTTTGTCAGACGAAACAGTCAATTTGAAATATTAGTAGTATATGTCAGTCTTTAGTCAGACAAAGCGACCAGTTTTAAATGTCAGTAGTATACGTCAGTCTTTAGTCAGACATAACATGAAATTTTCTTATCAGTAGTAAAACGACCTTTTTGTCAGACAAAGCAGTCAATTTTTTTATTCAGTGGTATAAATCCGTCTTTAGTCAGACATAATAATGAAAATACTTGAAATATTCGTCTCAGTAGTATAAGTCAGTCTTCAGTCAGACATAAAAACGTAAAATCTTTTTCTCAGTAGTTGAAGTCAGTCTTTAGTCAGACATAACATGAAATTTTCTTTTTAGTAGTAAAACGACCTTTTTGTCAGACAAAGCAGTCAAATGTTGTATTCAGTGGTATAAATCCGTCTTTAGTCAGACATGATAATGAAAATACTTTAAATCTTCGTCTCAGTAGTATAAGTCAGTCTTCATTCAGACATAAAAACGTGAAATCTTTTTCTCAGTAGTATAAGTCAGTTTTCAGTCAGACAAAGCGATGAATTTTAAATATAAGTAGTATAAGTCAGACTTTAGTCAGACATAACTTGAAATTTAGTTTATTTACTGATTAACGTAGAAAACATGTTTTAACTAAAATATATACGAAAATTCCCAATACTTTGACTAATTTAAATCTTTTTTTGAAAGAGACAAAGAGAGAGAGGGAGAGATAAATATTTTTACTGATAGAACAATTTTGTCTATTAGTCATTGAAGAAAAGTCCAATTCTCTGTATCACAGAAACTCATCTTATTTCAGGAGGTTCGTATATCAGAGACACTGTTTAGAATTCAAATTGAATTATGTTTAGTACAGACAGAGAGAAAGAGAGAGAGAGAGAGAGACAGACTCGAACTGCTAGCTATAGGTTTTCAGTTCCGATTCACCTACGAAGTGGAACGATATATGTCTGGATAACAAAAGTTCCCAGCGGTTGAAATTTATATACTCAAGCAAAAGAATTTGACTCGATAAAATTAACACAATATTTAATAAACAAAACATGAAAGTTTTTCTTTTTCACATTTTACGTACTTTTTTCCTCCTTTTTTTTCTTACGATCAAAATGAAATTAATTAAATTCTAAATAACAATTTTTTTTTCGAAATTCTTTAAAAAATAAACTCACGAGGTATTTCAACAAAATCAGAAAGCACATAAAATTAAAATTAAACTCACCGTGAAAATTTTCCAGTAATTGTGGTCCATTTGGAACATCTGTAGAGTCACTATGGTTTTTTAATCTTTGCTGCAATCTGTAATGAAAAAAAAAATCTTATGTATAAGAAATTGTAGAAAGTATGTATGTGCGTATAAGAAAAATAATTGTTAACTAAATGTTTAATAAAATTTATCACTGTTATGTAATTTTTCCACTACGTCAATATTAATATTGATATTAATTTTTTCTAATTAATTAGGAAAACAAACATTAAATTATTTTTTTTTTAGAAAATTTCACCACCTGGTTCGTTATAAAATTTTCTAATTTTATGTTTTACTTTTGACCTGTTGACCTAAATTTAAAAATTTTCTCCCCCTTGACCTGAAAGTTCATCAAGACGTCAACTGATTTTGACCTGAATTGTTACAATTCAGGTCAAAATCAGTAAAATTCAAGTCATGAGTCAAATTAATACCATAAGGGTCAAAAATCACAATTTCAGGATCCCAAACTTAAAATTTAGGTCACTAAAAATGGAGGAAATAAATTTCAGGGCAAAATTTAAGTCAAAATTACAGAATTAAGAGGCAAACTGATTTTAAAGTTATTGAAGATCCAAAAATTAGGTCAAAAGCAGACCGTAAATTTAGGTCAAGTCACAGATATTGAAATTCAGGTGGAAAACTTTCCATTCAAGATGGAAAAGTGGTTAAAAATTAGGTCAAAAACAGAACGTAAATTTAGGTCAAGTCACATATATAGAAATTCGGGTGGAAAAATTTCCGGTCAAGATGGAATAACGGTTAAAAACTAGGTCAAAAGCAGAACGTAAATTTAGGTCAAGTCACAAATCTTGAAATTCAGGTGGAAAATTTTACCGTCAAGATGTAATAGAAGTTAAAAATTAGGTCAAAAGCAGAACGTAAATTTAGGTCAAGTCATATATATAGAAATTCAGGTGGAAAAATTTCCGGTCAAGATGGAATAACGGTTAAAAATTACGTCAAGAGCAGAACGTAAATTTAGGTCAAGTCACAAATCTTGAAATTCAGGTGGAAAATTTTACGGTCAAGATGGAATAGAAGTTAAAAATTAGGTCAAAAGCAGAACGTAAATTTAGGTCAAGTCACAGATATTGAAATTCAGGTGAAAAAATTTCCGGTCAAGATGGAATAACAGTTAAAAATTACGTCAAGAGCAGACCGTAAATTTAAGTCAAGTCACAGATATTGAAATTCAGGTGGAAAACTTTCCATTCAAGATGGAAAAGTGGTTAAAAATTAGGTCAAAAACAGAACGTAAATTTAGGTCAAGTCACATATATAGAAATTCGGGTGGAAAAATTTCCGGTCAAGAGTTTAATTTTTAGGTTAAAAACAGATGAAATGACAATATTCTTAAATTCAGGTCAAAAAATTCAACTTAGAATCGTAAAAAATTAAAATCAATGTTAGTTAAAACCAGAGAACAACCATGAAAATTTTCTCGTCAAAATCTTACAATCAAGAATTTAGGTCAAAGTTTAATCTGAAAAAAAATGTTTTTCTTTATTTGCCAATGAAGAAATGTTTGTCAATTATTATTATAGTGATTAAATAGGAAAGGTGTAATAATAAAATATATATGTACGTCAGGGTTAATTAACAGGTGGAATGAAAAGTATAGAGAATTCGGTTAATGAGAAGTGCGAGAGAGGTGGGTTTGGGTTTTCTGTATGACAGTGTGGTCAGGCTTATGACGACACGAAACTCGTGGCAGACTAAATACCGTTGCCTATACTTCCTATCCTGAGGGTGTGCTTTGTAACCGTCTCTCTTATACCCCCCTCTCCATCACCCTTTAGCAGCAGAAGCAGCAGCATATTTCCCTTAAAATGTTCAGAATACTCGAGGCGCGTGATATAGTTCTAACGCTGCGTGAGCCGAGGTTGAAAGCTTCACTGTGCGGTTTAATTTTCAAGAGATTCCGCCGCGAGCGTTCGATTAGCTTTCCTCGAAAATTCACCCACTTATAACTTACAACTATATATCGTGTATTATATACTCCTTTTTTTTATTCACTCGAACAGGAGGGGGGAGAAAAAGAAAATAGATAAAAATATTTTTTCCTCTTTTTTTATTTATTCAACTTTAAAAAATATTTTTCTTGCTTTTTTTTATTTACGCATCTTTTAAAAAACATTTTACTTGCATTTTTTTCTCTCGATATTTTCTTTTTTCTGGAAAAAGAAAAGAAAAAAAAGAAATGTTTTTTTTTTGTTTAAATATAAAATCCGATTGTGAATTAATTTTTTAGAAATGAAAAATGAAATTGTTAGACATAAAAACATTAAATAATAATTCAATTAAGGGCAAATAATATTATTGGAATATTATATAAATCCAATATTTTCAATAATATTGGCTAAATAATTTACAAAAAATATTAACAATTAAACAATTGTCGATTTTACACTTTTCTTCTTCACTAATAATTCACGGAGATTATTGCAAGTATTTTAAAATCAAGACTTTCGGTTTAATTATTAAGTATAGATTATAAAAGTATTTAAATACAAGACAGTAACTTAATATATAGAAGGAAAAATTGTTGAGTTGAATTTAATTAAATTAAAAATTATAATAAAAATTGAAAATGTGGTGAAATTTTAAACGAGGGTAAATAAAGGTTTTTATAAATAGGAAACAATTTCAATGAATGAGAGTAAAGTCGTCTTTTCGAGTTTATTAAATAATCAGATATAATGGCGAGAGAGAAAGAGAAAGAGAGAGAGAGAGAGAGAGAGAGAGAGAGAGAAAAAGATTAAATGTGGGTTTATTGGAAAATAACAATATTGAATTTTGTGGGGAACTTTGCATTTTAAGCATTGTGGGAAAAGCGTAAAGTCGTTAACCGTCGTGAATCCAGTGAACGAAGTTTTAGGGGAAATATAGGAAAGTGTCGATGGAAGTATTAAGAGTCATAAGTGCATGCATCGTGAGCACTCTCCATTTACCGCGAAGGTTGACAGGCACTCTCGCCGTTGTTAAAGGATCCGAGAAGGGAGATAACTACATTTCTATTGGGGAGGAGAAATCTTCCATTATATCTGCTTCATCTTACTTACCACAGGATCTGGTCCCTTAATTCATATTTTTATTATTTAATGTCTTTGTCTCTAATAAATAAAAAATAAAACCAAACTAGATTTACCTCATCCCGTTTTTGAATCTAAATTTACGAACACATTTGTCGCCAATACTGGCCCAAGTTTGGGACTGTCGAAGTCAGCTAAGCCTCGATTGAACCAATATTGGTACTAGTTTCCAATGAGGTGGAAAATATTGTCAAGATCAATCTTGACAATAATTGAATCAAATTGAACCAAATCTAAATATTGGACCAACATTGTCGCCAATATTGACCCAAGATTCAAATTATATTGGTTAAATGTTGGTTCAAGTTTGTAAAGCACCGATTGAACCAATATTGATCAAAGATTACAAGAATATAATAATTTAATTAACAATATTGACTAAATATTGGAGAAAATCATGTCCCCAGTATTGACCCAGGTTTGCGAATATAGAAAATTTAATGTAGCCTCAATTGGACCCGCATTGACTCAAGACTTCAGTGTAATAGAAAAATCTAAATCCCAAATTTGACGATTGACTAAATTTTTGACGAAACCTAGTTGCCAATATTGACCCAAGGCTGAAAAACTATAGTAAGAAAAACTAATGCCAACCTTCGATTGAACCACTTTGTTCAAAATTGCAATAAAATAATAATTTAATTGAGAAGACTGACAGAATATTTGAGAAAATCATGTTGCCAGCATTGACCCAGTTTTGCGAGGATAGAGAAACTAATGTTAAGTTTCGATTAGACCCGTATTGACCCAAGACTTCAGTGTAATATAATAATCTAATTACGATAGTTGACGATTAACTAAATTTTAGACGAAACCTAGTTGCCAATATTGACCCAAGGCTGAAACTATAGTAAGAAAAACTAATGCCAACCTTCGATTGAACCAATTTATCCAATATTCCAATAAAAGAATAATTTAATTGAGAAGACTGACTGAATATTTGTGAAAATCATGTTGCCAGTATTGACCCAGTTTTGCGAGGATAGAGAAACTAATGCCAAGTTTCGATTGGACCCGTATTGACTCAAGACTTCAGTGTAATATAATAATCTAATTACGATAGTTGACGATTAACTAAATTTTAGACGAAACCTAGTTGCCAATATTGAACCAAGGCTGAAACTATAGTAAAAAAACTAATGCCAACCCTCGATTGGACCAATATTTGCACAAACTTCCAATAAAACAATAATTTAATTGATAAGACTGGCTAAATATTGGACAAAAGCATGTTGCCAGTATTGTCCCAGGTTTTCGAGGGTAAAAAACTTAATGCCAAGCCTCGATTTCACCCGTGTTGACTCAAAACTTCAGTGTAATACAAAAATCGAATTCTTAAAGTTGACGATTAACTAAATTTTGGACGAAATCTAATTGCCAATATTGGCCCAAGGCTAAAACTATGTTATAGAAGTCAATACCAAGCCTCGATTGGACCAATATTTGCCTAAAATTTTAATAATACAATAATTTAATTCCCAAGACGGATTAAATATTGGAGAAAATCATTTTGCCAGTATTGACCCAAGGTTGCGAGAGTAGAAAGCACTTCCAAGCCTCGATTTGATCAATATTGGCCTAAGTTTTCAAGTATCGAAACAAATGCAAAGCCTCAATTGAAACCATATTCGACCTGAATGACAAGAATATAATTTAATTTGGAAAAACTGACTAAATATTGAACGAAATGAAGCCGCCAGTATTGGCCCAAGATTGTATGTAAGTGTAGAAATCAACGTCAAACTTTGATTGAACAAATCGATCATCTATTAGGCAATTAGGAAATTTGCCATGAAATTTAAATTCGAAACCTACCATTCGTTTCCACTTTCACAGCCTACCTTGGGCCAATACTGGCAGACAGGTAAATACTTCAAAATCAATCAAATTAGCTTGAAATTCACCACTCGGGGGGGTTTTCGGACCCACTGAATACGAATCCGATGTCGGATTTTCAAAATTCAAAGTAACGTTTCCAATTTTCGTGGATAACTTCCCATTTGCTTATTAAAACTTGTTACCGGAATTTTTTTTTCTTCTCGTAAATTGACCAAAGAGAATATATACAGTTATTTTCTTGCTAACAAAGTAAACAGTCCGTCCTCTGCATTGGCACTAAATTTCTGCATTTCTCACTAATTTTGAAGTGAAATGCACGAGGAATGGTCCCATTTAAGAGACTTCATTGTGAATTGCCTCCTTCGAGAGGCCAAGTAACGTGTGGCCCATAAGTCATATTTTAAGAGTACCAGGTGTGACTTTAACCCACTCTATAGAATTGCATTCAACGACCGTTCACTTAATCCTTTACCAACTCGTAAATTAAAATTCATTCAGAATTTATTGATTATGTGGGTAATATAAATATACATATATACATATAAATACACTACCCAACAATCATTTTCGTTATTACGGTAATAATATATCTCATCTCATATTTATTATCCCCCTAGATTAATAGATCTTCCTATATTATTAATAATTTCTAAAAACTAATATATTAAAAATTTTAAATCGAGATGAATAAAATTAAAAAAAAAAAAAAAAAA
>JUFY01001605.1:0-12408 GCA_001855655.1 Leptopilina clavipes
GTTGGTCCTCTCGTGAGTGTTTCGACTACTTTGGTTCCTGTATATAATAATAATAATAATAATAATAATAATAAGAATAATAATAATAATAAGAATAATAATAATAATAATAATAATAATAAGAATAATAATAATAATAATAATAATAATAATAATAATAATGGGATTTTCTCCTACTTAGGCATCCGAAACTAATTAGGAGGCAGAGAAAGAGGTGGGGCGGTTGTTCTTCCTTTTCGAAAATTGATAATATCCGCGCTTGAATATTTACGTTTACAGAGAAACTTAAGTTGAATATAAAATGCGATAAATTTTCGTAAAATCTACAAGAAGGTGAAGAGAGAGTGAGAGAGAGAAAGAGATTATATACCTATAACAGACAGTTATAAGTTGGATTACCTTTCTTATTGGAAATCGAATGGAAATACTGACGAGAATCGAAAATTCAAACTCCTCTTGTTAAATTCTCATGCTTGCCAGACATTTCAATAAATTATCGTTTCAATTTCACTCATTAGTCATAAATTAACAATGAGTCTAATCGTCTTATTTTCATCTTGAAGATTAATTGCAAAAAATTTTGAAAATTCCCCTTTGAATATTAGATTGAAAATTGTCGCATTTATAAAATTTTTAATGAGTTGTTAAATTTTAACTTCCACTCAGACAATCATTAATTGAATAATAATTTTTTATATTAATTAATTATTAAGGTGGAAGATAAAAATACATGTTCTGTTTTACATCAGTAGAATTACATTTTGAATGTTATTTTCTTACTTTACTTGATTTATTAGTCATTTTTTTATTAATTAAATACAATTTTTCTGTTTCAGGTAAGTGAACAAAGGACTTTCTTCATTTTTCTTAATATTGACATCGAATTTTTTCAAGTTGGGTGGGTAAGTTTCATCTATTTTAACAAGTACAATTAGTTACAAACTGAAAATCTTACTTGCAAACGATTCAAACTTAAATTTTGAATAAAAAAAGTCTGGTTTAATTTTTTAATTGGTGGCGTATATTCAAAGTTATTTACGTTTAAAGTCAAACGAAAATATGCAATATCGGCTAGTGTGGAGTTGGAGGGGGGAAGGATACATTATCGGCTCAGAAGTTTTCATTGTACCTTAAAATCGAAATAACTGGGAAAGTAAGCAACCTTTTAAAAAATGCATAAGGACTTTTTCGTTTTGAATTTAATTACTGATCACGAATATGTGAAATTAAAACTTTAAATTCAAAATAACAGATACAAAATGGCGGCTGTTTGAAATTTCAATTAAAAATTTCAATTAAAATTTAAAACACAAGACATTTAGTGTATATATATTAAAAATATATGTAATTAAAATATTTTTTTATATAATTTATATTTTTTATATAATAATATAAATAAATATAATGTAATAAATATAAATATTATTATATTCTGTGAAATATGTATTTATGGAATATATTTTCTTTAGGTAATATAAAGGTTCATGTATGATATAAATTTTATGCGAAATGTTCTTTTTATACATGGGATGTGTAATAAAAAAAGAAGGATTTTAATTTACATTCACATTTTTTGATCTACATCACGTGGAAAGAAAAGATTTGTTTAGTGAAAATGCTCTACTAGAAATTCACGACTTTTTATGCTCTCTCTCTCTCTCCCTCCTGCAATCTGAATGTAAAACACAAGCGAACGTAAAGATTTAAGTGCGATTGTTCCTTTCATTTGCATTGTTATTTCCTACTTTTAATTATTACGCTTTTATTTTAATTTATTTATGAAAACTTTTAATTGCTCATTATTATACTATCATCAGTTGATATATATATATATATATATGTCGTTTAAATTTAGCTACTTTTTTTTAAAGGGAGTGTATTTTTAAATCAGTCAAAGTAATTTAACTTATGTACTTATAAATGAAAGTATGTGTTTTTTTTCCAAATCGAAAACATTTTTATTGATTTTCCTTGAGTGAGTTTCAAGTTCAGGCGGAAAAATTTTACCCAGTTTATTGCAAAACTCAATTTTTGAAAAATAGATTTCGCCAAATATTGCAAAAAATCGATGATTACTCAAAATTGATTTTACCAGATAAATTAGTTAAAATCAATTTTTAAACATCAATTTTGAAAGATAATTTCAAAATTTATTTTCAAAAAGGCAATATTGCAAAATTTCCTTAAAAAAACTAGTGGGAAATATTTTTTCGGATTAAAAAACGATTTTTCTGGTTGAAAAATTATTGAGTTATTTTTATTTATTGAATTAATTCACTTAATATATATGTATACAAATTGAAACAAAAAACGTTACAAAATTCAATTTTATCAAAGTAATACTGCTTTAATAGTTTTTGATTATAATTCCAAGTAAGTTGATAACTTCATGTGCTTTTCGATACACATTTATATTGCGTTATTATGTGTATATAAACGTGAAAACATGTGAGTCGAATAAAAATCGACCTTGTGGTTCATCGTTTGATAAACTTTGTTCACAGCCGATAAAAGACGTAATAACGTTACGTATATATGTTTAATTGAAGTCTGATGACAATACTTTCCTGACCTCGTTTTCTTCTGGAATGTCTTTTAATTCCTCGTGGCATACATGAATCTTAAATGACGCGCGGCAAAAGCGTCTCACTAAAAAGCGCACGCAATTTAACCGACAAGTCAATAAAACGAATACAAGTTGTCGAATAAATTAATAAAACGTAACAATATAATTAAATTGTAAACGAATAAATAAAATTACAGAAATATTTTTCCATTACGTATTTATTAGTTTTTAGATAATTTTATTCAAAATAAAAAGAGCTTTTAGTGGTTAAAAATAGCTCATTTTTTTAATTTCAACTTTTGATCTTAATTTTAAAGTTACTTCGTCTTTCGACCTGTTAATTTTGAACGAAATTTCACTGATTTATTCGCATTTTCATTTCTTCTGTTTTTGACCTAAATTTTGACTCTTCGTTCACATTTTGAACGGTTAAAATTTACCTAAATTTTTAAGTTTATTTTCTCCTATTGACCTAAAATCTTGCTGCGATATCAATCTTTTCATTGGCTATTTTTGACCTGAATTCTGAGCATCTTGAACCAATAAAATTGACCTGAATTTTTGCTGTTATATCCTGTTCATCTGCTATTCTTCATCTAACTTTTGAGTCAATATTCTCATATTGACCTAAATTTTAAGATCATGACATGTCAATTTTGACCTAAACATTCATTTAACGTTATCTTAGTCCATTGCCCTGTGCTTTTGACCTAAATTTTAAGGTTATTTGCCCCTCTAGGTCAGTGAATTTTAATTTTCTTATTGACGATATGTTCGCCTTTTGATTCTTAATTTTTAGCCACAATTTTATTTATCTTTTACTCTTTACCGGTCATGTTGACCTAAATTTTGAGGTCATTTTCTGTTTTTTGTCTATGCTTTTTTATTTCATTATTTGAAATTATGTTCGCCTATTGACTTGTAACTTTTGACCTAAATTTTACAGTAATCTTCGTATCTTGACCTATGATTTTGACCTAAATTGTGAGGTTATTTTTTATTCTTGGTTTGTGAATTTTAATTTTATTATTTACGATATATTCGCCTTTTGATTTATAACTTTTGAGCAAAATTTAAATTATTTCGTCTCTTGATCTGTGATTTTGACCTAAATTTTGAAACATTTCGTTTTAATGCTAAATTCTAAAAATAGCGGTGGCGGTAAATTTTTGTAGAATAGGAATATAAATATTTATATTAATTAATTATTATGATTACATAATTAAATTATTATTGTATCATAATTAGTTATATTAATTATTAATAATTATTTATATTTTTAACTTTCTTTATAGTTACAACTAGATGTACTTAATATTAATGAGAGTAATTAACTGACAAGCTTATTATGTGTTCATTATTATGTTTGGTTCCACCTACTTTACAAAGACCATTTCAATGTCAAAGTAAACTTTTCCTCATCTCGTTCAATATATATATATATATATATATATATATATATAGTAAAGTTGGTCGTCCCTGCAAAATGTTATCTTGTTATGAAATTGAAACAACAGTTGAGTGTAAACTGCACTCGAAAATTGCAAATCTCCTAAAAGCGGGAAATGAAATTGGATTATCGTTTATATATATAATAAAAAAAAGAAAGAAAAAAAAAACACGTAAGAAAGCAATTCCATTTTGCGGATAAACTTTATATATTTTTCTAAATGGCATAAGTTTCTCTTTTTAAAAACCTAGTCTTTTAAGTGTGTTTGGAAGAAAAAAAGGAAGTTTTCTATTTCAGGAACTATTAAACATTTCACCAATTTCGTTAAGTAGGGTGAACGATTTTCGAAACTAAAATACCGATCCCCTTCCCCTTTCTCTATGTATAAAAGATTAGAGAGTTCACGTGAATAAATTGTCGGTTGAAATGAAACTGAAGGAAATTGCAATAGCAAATGTAATTTAATTAAAGCACTTCCTCTTCAATCGGATCAGAGCTTTCAAAAAGTTCTGCCCTTTGTATTTTCCTTGAAAGAATCCTTATACAAAACGAAGGAAAATGTAAATTAAAAATTCCTCGGGATGATTGTTTGTTGTTTTTGGTTCTGTAATGTAGTTTAATAATTTTCATCTCTTAAAATTTGACTCATTTTCAGTGAATGTCTATATTTAACATTTAATGTCTTTAGGTCTATATTTAACATAACTCAAGGTCAAAAAGTCATGACTCACTTGTCATGATTTCAATAAGTCAAATTTTCATTTTAAAAAAACAGTTAAAAATGACTGAAATTAATTATAAAACTGGTTTCCAATAAAATTTGACATATTGAAATCATGTATAGTGAGTTTTGACCTTTTGACATAGAGTTATGCTAAATATAGACCTAATTTCAAGGTTATATTCGCCTCTTGACCTAAATTTATGATAAATATTGACCTAATTTCAAGGTTATGTTCGCCTCTTTCCCCTTCGTTTTTTGACCTAGATTTATGCTAAATATTGACCTAATTTCAAGGTTATGTTCGCCTCTTTCCTCTTGATTTTTTTACCTAGATTTATTCTAAATATTGACCTAATTTCAAGGTTATATTCGCCTCTTTCCCCTTGATTTTTTGACCTAAAGGTATGCTAAATATTAACCTAATTTCAGGGTTACGTTCGCCTCTTTCCCCTTGACTTTTTGACCTAGAGTTATGCTAAATATTGACCTAATTTCGAAGTTACGTTCGCCTCTTTCCTCTTGACTTTTTGACCTAGAGGTATGCCAAATATTGACCTAATTTCGAAGTTATATTCGCCTCTTGACCTAGAGTTATGCTAAATATTGACCTAATTTCGAAGTTACGTTCGCCTCTTTCCCCTTGACTTTTTGACCTAGAGGTATGCAAAATATTGACCTAATTTCGAAGTTATATTCGCCTCTTGACCTAGAGTTATGCTAAATATAAACCTAATATTGAGGTTATGTTCGCCTCTTTCCCCTTGACGTTTGACCTAGAGTTATGCTAAATATAGACCTAATTTTGAGGTTATGTTTCCCCCTTGACCTAGAGTTATGCTAATTACACTATAGCCCTCAGAACGACAATTTTTGAGGTTATTTTCGATTTTTGAAACAGAGCTTCTGCTCAGGTATTACCCCTTAATACAAAATATGTGTAAAGAAAAATTTTTTTCTATCACTGACAACTGTAATAGTTATAGTAATTACTTTTGAACGAAAGGGAAATTAACAAACCATGTTTTTATTTTTTTTTTTACAAAAGGTAATATATAATTTGCTGGAGCTGATTATATATATATGGAAGCTGAATTATGTTTCATGGAAATTAAAAAGAATGAAGGATAACCGAACGTTTTTAATAGCAGGTTTTAATTTCACAGTCAAGAGAGTGAAATCGTTATACACGCATATATACTACATTCATTATATGTATTAGTTGAGACCGGATTCCGAAGGTCCTGGTGTTGCACTGCTGCTGTTGCTCCTGGTGTGAGATGGTTTTTGATATACATCAGGCCGAGCCTACCGGTTTCTGCGATGTTGTTTTTGTCGCGAGATGCGATCATTTCTCTCTCTCTCTCTCTCTATCCCCCTTTCGTAAATGCAAATGTAGATTACGAGGAGCCAGACTTGCGATGATGTTAGATGATCCAGTGCTGTGCATCGAGATAATTCTCATCGCGTGTTGCAATCTTCCATCTCCTGTAAAAAAAGAGAAAGAGGGTTAAAAAAAGCTCCTCCATTTACTCTCCCTCCTTTTTTTTCCAAACATATATCTCATTCAAGATTTGACAACTATTATTATTATCATCAGTATCATCATCATCATCAATAGCTGTACACATAAAGTTGAATTTCAAAAAATTTATTCGTACATTCCCTTGTTGCATGCGAAAAATATAAGTCTCTAGAGAGACTTGTGCATTATTTTCTTCATCAAAAAACGAAAAAAAAAACAGTCGAAAAATACTTTCTCATATTATGAGAATGTTGAAAAAAATTAAATCATTATGTGAAACATGAGATGGAAAATTCTCTATTACTCGTGAAGCATGTGCGCACAAACAGCAATGAGTTCATTTAATATAAGAGATTGTGATATTTATACTCCGTTTCAGCCTCTCTAGGAAATAGAGATAGAGAGAGAGAGAGAGAGAGAGAGAGAAAGAATTTTTATATCCTTTAAAATCTTTTCATATTTTCCATCTCTAATACCAGATTTTTATAAATAATACTTTATATAAAATGCATTTTCTCTATAAAAATGAATTTTCTCTGACGAAGTAAATTAATTATTTTACATTAAATGTCATTATTATGGAAACATTAAGAGGAACAATTTAATTTTCCAATGCAAATAATTTGTTTAACCTTTAATCGAAAAAATATTTTTTATTACCAACTTTTAGGATACGAGTAGAAAAATTAAAACTTGAAAATTAAGAGAAAATATTTTATTTGTATTACTTGATAAATAATTTATTTTATAGTAATAGTAATAATAATGGTAATAATAATAATAATAATAATATTAATAATAATAATAATAATAATAATAATAATAATAATAATAATAAAAATAATAATAACAAAAATAATTATGACATAATAATTTCAATACAATATATAATGCTGAATAAGGAAGATAAAAATGGTTAAATATAATTTTAAATTCAGCATTGAGAGTGAGTTAAATTAAATAATAATTGATGAAAACTAATTATTTTTGTTAGCTAAGTGCACAAAGGTACATTGAAGAATGTAACTAAAGAATTAATTAAAATTAAATTAAACCTCTTGACCTTTTTATTCTTTATTGCAATTTTTGACCTTATTTTTAGTGATTATTTACCTAAATAAGGTAATATCCGCTTCACCTGTGCATTCTTGATTGTAATTTTTGACCTAAATTGGATGATATTTTGTCTTCTCCTTTTATTGTTTACCTAAATTTTAAGGTAATGTTCCCCTCTTGACCTGTTCATTATTGATCGAAATATTCAAGTTTTTTCACCTCAATTCGTGAATTTTGACCTAAATTTTTAGCGTTATTTTGAAAGATTTATATTTTATGTTTATATTTAATTTTTTTTTTGCATATGATAAATATGATTTATTTAAAAAAAAAAATTTATTATGTGAAATAAATGCGCGTTTTAAAAAATATGAAACGATTGTTCATCGTGAAAAATAACTCGTGTCCAAAAAATATTTGGATTTGTCGTTTTCACGAGAGAATATAATCCACATGAAACAATTCTTGCTGTATAATACAGACATATAGGTGTAATAAAAGCGAAGTCTGAACAAAGCGCGACACTTTTTTATTTCCGTTTGAAAAAGTTGCATCAGCAATGTTTAAAAATAAATGACACGACGAGAGTACGATACGATCTTTACCATTGCGAGAGGAGAAAAAAGGAAAAAAAAAGAATAGGAAGATAACTATTGCATTTAGAGTGAGAGTTGATCAACAGATAAATATAGCTTTTAACTTGCTTTCCTATCAGTTATTTGAGTCACCCCCCTCCCTCTTTTCTATCAACCCCCCCCCCCATCCCTGCCGCCTTCTATATCCAATGAAAGTTGTTTACGTATGTGAAAAAAGATTGATATCCCTTGAAAAAAGTAAATTAATTAAGCCTCCTACTGAGAAAATGACCCCTTCAGGGAGAATAAAAAAAAAAGAAGAGAGGAAAAAAATAAAAGACTCTCTTTGAATGTGCGACCACTAGTGTATTCGCCCACTAACGAATAAACGTTTGATTATCCTGCTGAGTTTCACTCCAATCAAGTAAAGTGGCCAGACAGAACATTTTTTCCGCTTAGCTGCGAATATTGCACGCATACAACCTCTATTTCGCCTCGTTTACCACGTGAAACTCAATTGCTCTGACTGTTGATACACAACTTCTCTTGATAAGAAAACTTGTCTGATAAGACAAAAGCCAATAATCTGAAATACAATAATGGTGACTTGATTTTATTTGATATTCATTTGTCATGAGAGAACAGAAAAATTAACAGAAAAATAAATTTTATTTGTTTTGAGTCATATTGGAGGAATTTGAAATGTTGTTCTTTTGTTTGAATTTTATGTGTGTGTAAATAAAAACTAGGCTTTGTTTGGTTTTGATTTCAAGATTAGAATCAGTAGTCAAATATTAGTTTTGATTCTAGCATCAGAATCAGTAGTTAACTGTACTTAATTTAGATTCCAAAAGCAGAATCAATAGTAAACTACTAGTTTTGATTCCAGAATCAGAATCAACTGTTTTTAAATCTGATTCCAAAATTAGAATTACTAGTGATATACTAGTTTTTATTCCATAATCAGAATCAACTGTTTTTAAATCTGTTCCCAAATTCAGAATTAATAGTGAACTACTAGATTTGATTCCAGAATCAGAATCAACTGTTTTTAAATCTGATTCCAAAATTAGAATTACTAGTGATGTACTAGTTTTTATTCCATAATCAGAATCCACTGTTTTTAAATCTGATTCCAATATCAGAATCAATAGTCAACTATTAGTTTTGATTCTAAAATGATAATTAATAGTCAACTACTAGTTTTGATTCTAGAATCAGAATCAGAATCCACTGTTTTTAAATTTGTTTCCAAATTCACAATTAATAGTGAACTACTGGATTTGATTCCAAAATCATAACCAATAGTCAACTATTAGTTTTTATTTTAAAATGAGAATTAATAGTCAACTACTAGTTTTGATTCTAGAATCTGAATCAGAATCAAATGTTTTAAAATCTGTTTTCAAATTCAGAATTAATAGTGAACTACTAGATTTGATTCCAGAATCAGAATCAACTGTTTTTAAATCTGTTTCCAAATTCAGAATTAATAGTGAACTACTAGATTTAATTGCAGAAGCAGAATCAATAATCAAATATTAGTTTGGATTCTAAAATCAGAATCAGAATCAACTGTTTTTAAATCTGATTCCGAAGATTCCTGAATCTGAATCAATAGTCAACTATTAGTTTTGATTCCAGAATCAGAATTAGTAGTCTATATTAGTAAGGAACAATTATTTATTTAAATAATTTTGATATGAGAATTATCATCTGGGGGAGAGTTTCCTTTTTTCAAATTTTTTTTTTCTTTGAATTAGTTCTAGTTTAAGGAAATGTTTTTCTAAACTTGACAGCAAATGAAAAGATGTAGAGGACACAATGAAACGTATAAACCGAGATTTAAAATTAAAAGGGCTAAAAAAATAGAGCTAGAGAGAGAGAGAGAGAGAGAGAGAGAGAGAGAGACAAACGGTTTACGTGATTACTGTTTTTAATTTGTACATACATTTAATCCAACGCGTATACAATTTCTACCTTCCAGAATTACGATCAAATGTGAACATTCATAAATTATGCCTTTACTCTCTAACACAAATGGGACT
Organism: Leptopilina clavipes; assembly: GCA_001855655.1. Taxonomy (NCBI): domain Eukaryota; kingdom Metazoa; phylum Arthropoda; class Insecta; order Hymenoptera; family Figitidae; genus Leptopilina; species Leptopilina clavipes. The sequence continues at coordinate 9,942 of JUFY01001605.1, forward strand.
GATTTGCATTAAATGCTTTGGTTTGCTGGTAGCAAAACACATAAACAGAAGAATTATGACCTTGTAATGTTGGAATTCCTGAGGTGTGCGAATACTTAATGCAAATTCAAAATACATACACATAGTTTGTAATTACCCATTTTACAATAATGCGTATATAGAATAATACACAATTCCCAAGAAACTTATTTCTCCATATCTATAGAGACATATATAATTTGAAATTATAATTTTAATCCAAAGAACTCGGCAAAAAAAAAAAAAAGAAAGCAGCAAAAGCAAAAGGTCTCAAATATAGAAAGAAAAGCGATAATGTAAAAATTGAGCCGCATAATAATATCCCTTCAATAAAAAAGTGATCACGTACCTCTTTATACAATCTGAGTAAAAGTAATTCATCACCTCTCGCACAATTTTTCAAGGGCTTTCATCAAAATCAATCATTTGAAGATTATATACGAAAAAGGATGAGGAGGGAAGAAGAGGGGTCAAGGCATGGATTTGAAAAAAGTTTCAAGTGCCTCCTGGCTATAGGACGCGTGTTGAGTTTCCCAAGTCGAAAAGTAGCGGAATTATAAAGCCGCAGAGAATATGAACCTTTTATCACACGTGATTTTTTCATTTTGGTCACGTAATTTTGAAAACAGGGATTTCTCATTAAAACCTCTCCTTTTTTTCGATATGTGCGTTAAGGGAAAATGCGATAAAAATGAACACCCCTTTATATACATATATATATATATGTGTGTACATAAACAAAAAGCATAACGGGGGGGCGAACATTCATGACGTACACCCAAAATCTGTCCATACCAGTAATAAAGCGAAATTCCACGCCTTGTTGACTTAGGACGTAAATAGAAAGCTTAATATCTCTCATTGTGGTCGTACACCCCAATATGCGACTTGCCCTAAGGCCCCTAGACAATAATATCAACAGACTGACAACAACTCTCCGTTTTCGGCAATCATCAAAAACAGGAAACTTTGACTATTGATGTTGTAAGACTCTCGAAAACTCTCTCTCTCTCTCTCTCTCCACTGTAAACTTAAAAGTATCAAATTGATATACAAAAGTATCAAATTGATACCACAACTACCAAATTGATACCAAAAGTACCAAATGGATACCAAAATTGTCAAATTGATACCAAAAGTACCAAATTGATACAAAAATTGTCAAATTGATACCAAAAGTACCAAATTGATACCAAAAGCACCAAATTGATGCCAAAAGCACCAAATTGATACCAAAAGTACCAAATTGATAGCAAAAGCACCAAATTGATACCAAAAGTACCAAATTGATAGCAAAAGTACCAAATTGATAACAAAAGTACCAAATTGATACAAAAAGTACCAAATTGATGCCAAAAGCACCAAATTGATACCAAAAATTGTAAAATTGATACCAAAAGTACCAAATTGATAACAAAAGTACCAAATTGATAACAAAAGTACCAAATTGATACAAAAAGTACCAAATTGATACAAAAAGTACCAAATTGATACAAAAAGTACCAAATTGATACAAAAAGTACCAAATTGATGCCAAAAGCACCAAATTGATACCAAAAATTGTCAAATTGATACCAAAAGTACCAAATTGATACAAAAATTGTCAAATTGATACCAAAAGTACCAAATTGATACCAAAATTGTCAAATTGATACCAAAAGTACCAAATTGATTCCAAATTTTTTGTATCAATTTGATACTTTTAAGTTTACAGTGTCAATGTATTGATTTTCAATCTTAATATGTGATGCGCTCTCAAGAAAGGTACCTAAGAAATAAAAAATTTTAGGTTATGTTTATAATTTTTAGAGTAAAAATACAAAAAGAGAATCAATCACTATTACAAATTATTTGATGTTCAAGTCTTCATTACATCCAAAATATTCAATAAAAAGTGGTTTTAATTTTAGATAATTAAAAAAGAACTTTTAATCGAGATAAATCTAACACAAACATAACCTATAATTCGTTTGCTTCTTAGGCACCTTTCTTAGGAGAGCAAATATTTCACATATATTGTGAAATATTTGTCACAAAAATATTCAAATGCGATGCTGTGATAAAATTCGCAAAGGGTCGTTTCTACATATTCGAACAGGTGAAATTTGATAGGGGGATACAACCCTCCTCCCTCCGTCCCCTAAATTGTCGTATAACAATTTATCAAAACTTGAATAATTCCACCTTTCATTATATTCATTTAAATGGATTAATAATTTCTAATTCATCGAGCTGAAATGAAATTTCAATTTTTTTTTTTTTTGAAAGGAAAATAAGCGGATATAAAAAAATTGTATTCGATTCAAATAATGGATTAGTTGACTATTATCAGATAGATATTTATTTGTATCAAATAAACTTGAATTGAAGCAATTCAATTTGATTCAAATATAAAAATCATTATTTCAGTTACAGTTTATTTTAATTTGCATAAAAATTGTTTGATTCA
>JUFY01001632.1:6757-22215 GCA_001855655.1 Leptopilina clavipes
AATAACAGAGTATTTTTAGTATAAAGGTTTTATAAAAGGTTTTCAAGAAATAATCAAACAAAAAAAATGCCTTCATACCAAAGTATTATTTGTGCTAAATTTTTTTTACGACAAAACACTTTGGTTCGAAATATACCTTGACACCAAAGTTTTTCTGGTACAAAAGTATATTTGAAAAGAGAAGAAATTTTTCAGGAGGAAACACTTTGGTATCAAATTATATTTGGTACCTAGTTGCCCAAAGAAAAATTTCAATACAAAATTATTTTGATATTTTAATACCAATTTTGATAACAAGAAAAAAAATTGTTAAAAGGAAAAAATTGTAAAATTAGAATCGAATATTACTAAAAAATTGATTATTATCGCAGGTGAAAATTTTCACTTGTCTGCGTCGAATTGGGAGAATGGTTGTAGTGAGAAGAGATGTTACGTAGTGCCATGTATACAATATAGCAAAGGAGGTGCGCGTGAATGCGAATGTGATACCGAGCTATCATGAATGGAAGGTTCGCTTGGCGCGCAACTAACGAGTCACGGTCTGCAAAAGGCCGACGTAATTACGGCGTGGACACCCGTTACAACTAAAGCCTTCCAACCTCCTTTTATGCGCATTTCTTAAATTGTTTTTACTTTCCTGATTCCCGGATTTGTCCTACGATTTCAAGCATCTTCCTGTAATTGATTCTTAATGACAATCATTCACTAGTTTTACAATATTCTCTCTTCCTCCCCAAAGAAAAATTCCTTGTTTCTTATTCTTACGAATCAATTTTAATTTTTAAATTTCCCTTTCTGCCTTTTTCTCTAATCACCACTTTTTCCTATACCTGATACTAAAAGTCTTACTTTTCTTATTATTGATTTCAACTTTGAAAAAAAAAATCGCCAATATAAAAAATAATTTTTTCACTTTGCAACAAAAATTAAACACATCCACATAAATGATAATTAATTACAAATAATAAGAAAACCGTAATTGATTATCATCGAGCTAATTATTTTCATTCATTATTTAAATTATTTTAGATGAGTGATTTCTCTAGAATCTCAATTACGGAAGCGTATCGGTTTTTTCCTAAAGGACAATTGAAAGAAGAAAAAAAAATGAACTCGAAATTAAAACGTAATGCTAGCCAGTTTGTTAATTGAGCTTTTTGTTTTAGTGCCATTACGTATTACCAAGAATTGAATGGATTACTGATTAAAATATTTCTAGCTGGAGGAATATGGAGCCAAACGGGGTAGGGTTCAACGGTAAATCAGATGAGAAAAGAACAAGACGCTTGAAGAATGAGAAGAAGGAGAAACCCTCGAAGAATTGTGTTATTCCTATATATATATATATATATATATATATATATATATATATGTATATATAAGTATGTGCGGGTAGCGTGTCAAATGAATGTAATGGCAGTGCAGATAATGGATAATGGCACGGATCTATGGCCATATACCGGTTTTCACATCCCGACAAGTCATTATAGTAAACGATGTAGTAGCCCCGCGCGAGCCTCTTAACACTGGACACACACCTGTACTTACTTTACCACAAATTACAATTTGCTCATCATTGTCGAGGACTCGCAATATTTTTGGCTGATTTTTCAGTGAAAAATACATCAATATCAAAATATTTTTGGTATCAAAGAGCTTTCTAAAAGAAAATACAAAGTGTTACTGGTATCAATTATTTTTTCCAAGTGGAAATTCTGTGGTACCAAATTTTCTCAGCAAAAAATACTTCGGTACCAAAGTATATGAGTTTTCTAAGTGAAAATACTTTGGTACCAAAGAGTTTCTCAACAAAAATTAATTTGGTACCAGAGGAAATAAATTTTTTAACTGGAAATACTTTGGTACCAAAGAGTTTCTCAAAAAGAAATACTCTGGTACCAAAGTAAATGAAGTTTTTAACTGGAAATACTTTGGTACCAAAGAGTTTCTCAACAAAAAATAATTTGGTACCAAAGGAAATAAATTTTTAAACTTGAAATACTTTGGTACCAAAGAGTTTCTCAACAAGAAATACTTTGGTACCAAAGTAAATGAATTTTTTAACTGGAAATACTTTGGTACCAAAGAGTTTCTCAACAAAAACTAATTTGGTACCAAAGGAAATAAATTTTTTAACTGGAAATACTTTGGTACCAAAGAGTTTTTCAATAAAAAATAATTTGGTACCAAAGGAAATAAATTTTTTAAATGGAAATACTTTGGTACCAAAGAGTTTCTCAAAAAGAATTACTTTGGCACCAAAGTAAATAAATTTTTTAATTGAAAATACTTTGGTACCAAAGAGTCTCTAAACAAAAAATAATTTGGTAGCAAAGAAAATAAATTTTTTAACTTGAAATACTTCGGTACCAAAGAGTTTATCAACAAGAAATACTTTGGTACCAAAGTAAACGAGTTTTCCAAAAGGAAATCCAGTGTTACCAAATTTCTCTATAAACAAAAAAATTTTATTTTACCAAACTACTTATGTATTGATGTACTTTTGTCACCAAAAGCTTTCGATACCAGTTCCCTTTGAAAAAAATATTGAAACACCAAATTAATACAGCTAAAAATATTCTCCATTATTGAAAAATTGTCAACCATTTTTTAGCTAATGATGATGAAATATTTAAGAAAAATGACTTAAGTCACAAGAGATTCTTTATGATTTAGATTTAAGGAAGTGTTCTGTTAATGTTTTACGTAATTTTCGACAACGCTACATGTTCTTCGGGACGTTAAATGATTTCAGAGACGAGAAATGTTAATGTATTCTAGACAGATTTTGAAATCTGATGAGTTTGAATTCCTTCATACAAGATAAGCCAATAGTCTCCAGGAACTGTGAATATTTTACGAAGAGAAACAAAAAGAAGAGAAAAAAAAATGACACATGGTTTGCAAAAAAAACCGTTAGTAGACTTTTGTAGGGAGAATCTACCGCGGTTGGCATTTCGATGCAAATTGACAAAGCTGCTGTACTGTATGCAAAAGGAAAAAAAAGAGAAGAAGAAGAAGAAGAGAAAAAAAGGAGGAGAAGAACGAAACTTTCATAAGTAGCACACGTACGTTCTTTTAGTGATCAGTTACTTGGAAAATAGTGAGTAAACTAAGCGCTTTAGCGAACATGTAAGTCAACGCTCGCGTGTCGATTCATTAATACGTCTAGACAAAGTCAACAGTGTCAGTTCAGCAAATACATCTCTTCTTATTCTCCTCCAGAATAATACAAATCCAAGTGATTTTAAAGTATCTCTCTTTCCCATATGATTCAAAAAACTAGGAAACAATTTAACAATCTAAAAATTTTAAATAACAAACACATTAGAAAAATGATACTGCTTTCTTGGATCATTCTAAAAATTGATCTGAAAAGCGGTATCATTTTGCAACATTTCTGTGCATCGTTAATATCATCAAGATTTTTTCTTGCAAAAAAAGAAAACCATTCAAGAAATTTACACTCTACTCAACAGTTTATATTTCACTGCATACTTAAAGAAAATCGATAAATGAACATTAATGTTTATTCATTAGTGGAGTGAGGTGGTGTGAAAGACAATAAAATTTACTTGAATAACACGTAGTTATAATACAGAATATACTCCGTTACACAAAGTTAAGTTAGTACATTTCCTAAGGCAAATAAGAGATTTATGCTCTTATGGAAACGTGCACGCGCCAAAGTGTATTTATATGGACAGTTGCTAGTTTACTGGACCAATATAAATGAAAATATGCAATCTTATTTGCTCTCTTGAAAGAACAATAAAAATGTTACATTTACATTTCGAGAATACATTTAAAGTTCAATTATTATCATTTTTTTTTTTTTTTTTTTTTTTTTTTGAAACAAATTTCAACTTTGAAACAATTGCTTTGCATTCATCTTGGAAAAAGAATTGTCCGTTGCATTGTTGAATAGCAGATAAGATATAATACCGGTTTATATAGTTTACAAACGGATGTAATGTGCTTCTTACAAAGCGATGCATAATTGATTAAGTACCGTATAGCAAAACCTATTTTGCAATTAAGAGCAAACAAAGAAGTCTTCATAGTTTTCCTTTCTTCCGGAGTTAAGAAAAAGGGTCACATATATGAATTTATAATTGTTCCCTTAATAAAAGATTTCTTTTCTATCAACCATACTTTTCCGTTGATAGAGAAGTAGAAATTATCCATCTTTGCCTTGGTTCATTTTTCATTTATCCAAAGATAAATTTTTCTTCCTTATTTTCAAATACCTGAGAAAATTTTAAAAAACCACTAATTGAAATTCAATGTAACTATTTCTTGTAATCAAAAATATTTTCCCAAAAATTACATTCTCAATATCTCGATATATGAAAAATAACGTTTCTCCTAACGAAATAATCAGTATGAAAAGTGTTCACATTCCATTATAACAGGGAAGATAAATTTGTAACGGAAAATAGAAAAAGATTCTTTTGGTGAGAGTTAAGTACAAATGTATATTTTATGTGAAATGTCCTCCCACACGAGACAAGTTCTTGTACACACACACACATACACTAAATCCGATTGTATAAATGCTTCTATGCTTTGCAAATGCGTAAGACAGCCAAAGGCAAATGTGTAAATCAAAATAATGTTAACTATTTAATAGTGAATAAAACGCCCAGGTAGAGTTGACCCTCGAAGGCAAATTTGAATAAGAGAGGGTGGAAGGGGGCAAATATTGAAATGTGTACGTGCGAAAAATTCATGATGAATGACTTTAAATGTTTTGAGGCTCTCTCTCTCTCTCTCTCTCTCTCTTATATACGCTGGAGGTAAAATTGTGTATGATTAGTGAAGCGTTTATTATTCAACGGATACACGTTTGCCTGTAATTAATATCAAGAGTGTCAAATGACTCCTCTTACTGTAATTTATTGCTGTCTTGATGCCACTACAGGAGAGCTACTAACAGTGCACACAGTGTGAACAGTGTTACTTAAAGTGTTAGTATAATGAGTAACATAATACTCTTTAACCTGTAATTTAAAGTGTATAGAATAGTTTTTAACCTTTGTAACAAGCATAAGATAAGAGTTTGTAATTTGCATTTTGGTTTTATGTTGTGCGTTACTTTATTTTCGTGTCGGCAATAAACATAACAAAGTAAGGAAGTAGTGTATATCATTTACTGCTTATTATTTTCTCTAAGAAAATCCAATAACTGAAAATCCGAATTTTCCCAAAATATTTCCCTTTTTTCCATCAAAAATTTTCCGCTGGTTTCTAAATCTTAATTAGTGAAATCCAATTTGAATTTCCACTAAATTTTACTCATGTTTCATTAAGACTTTAGTAAAAAAAAAAAATTACTAAACCACTAAAGCAGTAATATTTTACAAAAAAAAAAAATCAGTGGATATTCAAAAAGATTCAGAGACGAGAAGTTTTTTCCCCCATTTAAAAAATGTAAATGGAACAAAACTTCCGTGACATATTCAATAATAAATTTACCTTCTCGAAACAATAGGAAAAAATGTTTTGCATTGTTTACAGTGGAAAAAAAAGGTTCATTCGTGTAAAAAAAATCGTGTATTGAATACAAAAATGAATTCAATGAGTTACAGATGAGTCTATCTGGTTTGTTAACTCTCCAAACTGCTGACAAAATTGACGTAATCATTTCCTATAGACAGAGATTATTCAACCCACCAATTAGTATTCCATTCCGGCTTATTAGGCTAAAATTTATATCGTCTCGTTTTCAACAAAAAAAAAGAAGAAGCAAAAAAAGTCTCATCACCATGTCTAGAAACATTAAAGTAAAGAATTAGTGGATATTAGTTTCGATACTAATGAATCATCATACACTTGAAAAAAAAATTTTTTTTTAACGAGATTTTGATTCCATATGTGGAATTTCTATATAATAAATCAATTGACTATTTCCTTGAGAAGCATTAAAAATGTTGGCAATTTTGAAACATAAATCTCTTCTTGGAGTTTATTATTTTAAAATATCGGTTTCAATTTTTTTTTCTAAAAAAAAATTTGAAATTCTTTTGATGGACAATTTAAAAAAAACTGTGAACAGTGTAAATAAATTTTTGAGAAAGTCCCGTACAATCCGGTTGTATATGTATAGTAAATAACGTACGTGGAACGTGTGGAATGATCAATTCCAAGAAGAGTTTGTTTTTCATGAACGAATAGTAGACGCTTTTCTTATAGCGGTTTTATAGGCAATATAATACATATGGGAGGAGATGGCCTGGCACTCGATGGACGATTAGAGGTCACGTGGGGGTTCTTGCCAGTGGCACTGTCACTGTTCACTGACACTGGTCATTGCCGGCAAAAGACGCGCAGTGAGACAGTAAGACAGCAAACGACAGACAAGTGACGCTTCACAAAGTGCGTTCTCATCGAAAACCGCTACCAGGAATGTAGCATCTGAGGAGCACTTCTTGAAGGAGTTAGTTGATCACTTTTGTCCGTGTCTGTGTCTCTATATGTGTGAGAGAGAAAGAGAGAGAGAGAGAGAGAGAGAGAGAAAGAGGGATGAGACTGGCGGGTGAAAGAGAGCTGAAACAACTCGATAAAAGAGAGTCCCATCGAACGAGAGAGGTGGGCCCCCATAGCACGTGGAGGTCTTGAGAGGAAAGACCGGCACGAAAATTTTTGGTGAGGCCTGCCGACCGACCACATTCCCTCCCCACTTGATTTAAAACCATGCCTCTGCCAACTTACATCTTTTGCCGCTCTCTGTACATACTTCCCCAAGATGATCTCGTCCCTATTAAAACAAAAAAAAAAAAACCACTTCAAATTCCACATAGATTTCCTACTGGAATTCAAACCAGAAAAAAAAAATCAGCACTTTCCTAAAAAGTGTCAGCCCCTGTATTTTTTTCACCCAATAATTACGTTCTCCTAAGCAATCAAAGAAAATCTTTTCCCAAATGCTTTACAAAGTGAATTGACACAGAACTTAATTCTTAAACTTCGCTCAAAGATTTTACGAAAAATTCCATATCTATGCGCCTGAAATTAATTAGGTCATAAGGGAAAAATTAATTTCAGTTGCAAATAAAATTGTCTTGAAACATTTTGGGTCTTAATATTGAAAAGTTGTGTATTACATTAAACTTCTTTTGAATTTAAGATAAAATTGGCTGAAACTAAGGGCAAGTCCTGACAATCAGAGTTGAAAATTTTCCGAAAATAATAATAAAAGTAACTAAGAATCTTTTTCTTCATAAGATTTTAAAAAACTGTTTAAAAGTTTGGAACTTAAAATAAGACAATTTTCTACACTTAAAATAAGATTTCGATTCAATAGTGAAGCATTTTTCGAACTAAATTTGCAAATATTACGAAAAACACAATAGAATCTTACTTTAAGACGCGACTGAAATTGACTTATAGTCTTGGAAGCAAAGCTAATGTTAATTTCAAACGACAATAATAATATGAACTAAGTTTTAACATTAAATTTCACAATGATGCTATTTTTAAGGCCAGATAATTTTCTCAAATTTAGCACATTGTATCCATAAATTCAATAATTCCATTAATTCATATTAATTTTAAACCATAACTAAAAATAACACCTTTTTTCTCTTAATTTTCTCTCTCTCTCTCTTTTCTTCCTAATTGCTAATTTGGCTTCGTCAATCGACTATCAATGTTTTTAAATTTCCAAAAAGTTTTGTGGATTTATTTTATTATGAGAGGAAGAAATAAGAAAAAAATGAATGAAGAAAGAAAGAAAGAAGAAAAAGTTAGAAAAAGGAATAAAAACAACAGATAAAATGAATACTAATAGAAAAAAAATAGAAACAATAAAATTTGATAAGAAATGGTTTAAAATCAGAATTGAACCTTATAGTGTGAGATAGTACAGATGATCGTGGTTAGCCGCATGGTGGCATAGGGAATTAAAGGAGCTGGAGAGAAAGGAAACGTGTTCCTACTTCTTGCAAGTAAACAAGAATGCCCAATCTTCCGCCGTTACCTCAAAAACCAGTCGTGGTTACTCTGAATTTCGCTGGGGCGTGAGAAACGACAGGGAAAAGTTATTTTGCCAAAGGAGGGGATTTCAAGTTCAATTTGAAACTTGAAATTACAGCACAGTTCGTTAGTCACAGTAAAGGTTCGTCTCCTTCTCCTTTTTTGTTTAATAAAATCAGCAAATAAGAAGGTGACTTGAAAATAATTTTCCAAAAGTTCCAAATTTTCCAAATTCTACACTTTATAAAAATTAAAAAAGTTCTCCAGTCATATTTTCTACACCAGACAAATAATTCATCTATAATAATAAATTATACTCAAAGAGAAAATTACAACAAGACTGTAATTATTATTATCATCAACTTGATCACAATCTATAAATAAATTAGGGACAATTAATTATTCAAGTACCCTCTAAATCCACATAATTATCAAAAAGTAAAAATGTAATGATCGTCAATTAAAAAAAAATTTTTCTTTAAATTAGAAAAAATTAATAACCTTGAGATAAATCGTTTGTCAGTAACGAAAATGAAGTTCCACTTAATTTTGATAAATTTTATTCAATGATTAAGTGTTTTCATAGTACTTTTACGACACTTTCAAACTGCAATTATGTTATTACGTACTAAATCCAAGTTAGAACATTGTCATAAAGTTATATCCTCTAGAAACACAGATCTTATTCATTTCCCTTATCTTCCACTATTTATACATAAATCCACCTTACACATTATTCAACTTATTTATCAATTTTCATACACATTTGAATTTCATTGTTACTAAAATTATTTAATTGCCAAGCAAACTTACACTCTACATTCCTTTTTCAATATGCATTTAATAAATCTATAAATAAAATATATATTATATGTAAATAAATAATATAAATGAAAATATAAATTATATATCAATAAATGTGTACAAAATAAAAATGTAAATAAATAATATAAATAAATGTACAAGTAAACAATGTAAATAAACAATACAAATAAGCAATACAAATAAAAATATAAATAAACAATACAAATAAAAATATAATTAAACAATACAAATATAAATATAAATAAATAAATAAAAAACATAAATATGAAACAATAAATTTTATTACAACTGTAGAATAAATTTTCTAATTTTCATCAGAAGGAAAGCTCATGGATAAAAAAAAGGAAGTGAGAAAGTTGTAAATATATAATACAATCTTGTATTCATCTTAATGCAATAATTATCTCAGAAATAAGGAAATAATGACTGGAATAAATGTTTTTAATTTTTAATATTGTTTTGTGGATTAGTAATTTACTTCATAACGGCAGCAATTAGATGAATTTTTTTTTCGAATGTCAAGGAGAATTATTTATCAACATTAACTTAGTTATCTACTTGACTATAACTAACACTCTCTAGCGGAACCCCTCTCGAGACTATTACAATGTGTTGACTTACTTAGGGCTGTTATGTGAATTATTATCATTATCTCAAACGTTCTACTTATATAATAATATTATTAAAACAATCATCTGATAAAAAAGTGAGATTTAAATATATAAAACAAATTATCAACTATTTGGTAAATTATATGCAAAGAAAAGAAAAATAAAAAATTTCCCCAACGAAATTAACTCTTCCTATTTATAGAAAATAGTCAATTTAGATAAATTCATCGAAGAAATATATAATGATTGACATAACGTAATGATACTCTGTCAATATCATAAAATCCGATGATAAATAATTGAGATTTTAAATTTCCTACATGATTAATTGCCCCCTACCATAACCTTAATTGATGTTCAAGAATTAAATTGATAGTTTCTAACTCTTCATAATATCTTCATTTCCACCTGATTCATAAATATAATTATTAACAAACAACATTATTTATCACACATATAACTCTGTATATTTTTACTCAAGACAAGAAAGTTAAAAAGAAATTACATTCAGATTCTTCTAAATTCGAATATTCGTGAGTGATTTCACATTAAAGAGGATCTGTTTGAAAAATAAAAGATTGAATATACGGGATTTTTATGGCACAAATTACCGCAAGAATATTTCCCCGAAAAAAAATTCAACTTTTCGGGAAAATTGATCAATAAAATCTTGAGGAAAACAAAAGTTAGTGAACGCGTATATAAAAATAAAATTCTACCAAATAAAAACATAACGGCTGTTTTTTTTACTTCACAGAATCAAATTGTAAATTGATTTCAACTTTAATTTTTTACTAAACCTAAAAATACCTGCGAATACCTAAAAATCCTTTATACCTGCGAATATTTATTCAAATTGAATAAATATTCATATTTTAACGAAAGGATTAGTTTGTCTCAATTAAAAATTTTTTTGTTTTGTTCAAACTACGAATCAAATTTTCGATTTAGATTTAAACTCAATCTATTAATTGTATATTTGAACTTTGATACAAGTTTTCTCACACATAATTATCAATCAAACAATTTATTGTTAAAGACAAACTTTTCTTTTACATTAATAGGCGGAATCGTTAAAAAGAAAAATTCGCTAAATAATATTTTATAAAACGTCATCATTGCGTTGATGATGATGCCTTACCTAATGAGTGCGGAAGGCGTGAAGTCGCCACGTGTTACCTGGAGCTAAGCGGCTCCGTGTGCCGCATCCCGACTGCCTCCCAGTGTGTTTACCCCCCTGGTCGTTTCGTCCAGGACAATTGTTCACCCTTCTAATGCGCGTCTTGATAAAATCGATAACAAACAAACAAAAAAAGACACAAATCAGTCTCTCGATAAGAAATTCCGATAATGCCCTCAAACACAATTCACATTGTTCATTTATCTCTCCTCAGGTCTGATATCACATGTCGTCCGAGAAATTCCCACCACTGTCACCCAAAACAAAAATTCAGGCAAAATAATTAAAAAAAATTTGCCCAAGAGAGAAGAAAAACAATTGTAAAAAAGAAAAATATAATTTTAAAAATAAAAAAGAATTATTCCAAAATTGAATTCATGTGGGTGAAATCTTTTTTTTGAGAGGCAAGTTAACTGCACCACATTCTCACCCCCGTCTAGGCTATATATATGCGAAAGTTGCGGCACAAGTCTTATGATTAATCAGTATTCTATTAGGTCGCTCTCTATGTCCCGTCGCGACGAAGATGTTGCGCCGACTGATAACCCGTCTAGTTACCTCTGGTGAGCCCCTAACGTTAAAAGTCATCGTGTGTAGCGACAGGTGCTCCTACAAAGGGAGAGGGAATCAGGAGAGGATGGCTCGTGTATAAGCGGAGGGGACAGGATATAGCTCGAAGCAGCCCAGCAGCAGAGAGAACATGCCAAGTGGATACGACGGTAGGCAGTCAGCCAGCGAGCAATGTAAGCACGAGCAAACCGAAGAGGGCAACGACACCGCACTCCAAGAGCCGCTCGCTTCGACACATTTACCGAAATGCGATTCTCTTCCCCTCTGTCCTTCTCTTTCTTATATTCCCTTCCGATCATTCCCTCAGCCTCTCATTCTTTTTCTATCCCTCCGTTTCACTTATTATATTCCTCTTAGGCTTAATCTGTTTCTGATTCTACAAGAACTCATTCTGGTAACAGCGAGTTTCTTTCGGCATTTTTGTACCGCTGGTACCATCTTTCTTGTTGGTATCGACGATTTGGTCCTACGTTTTCAGAAACTGCAATAGCAGATTAGTTAGTTCACCGATTTTTAAATTGAACATTGTTTGGAATCTGAAAATTGATGACAAACCTACAGAAGAAGCAAAGCAAACTTGTGGTACCAGAGGTACTCTGAAGCATTCGATACTACTTCTAAAAACATTTGAGCAACAATGATGATGATGATGATAAAAATTCAAAAAACTGCTAAAGTATCAGGATACCTGGCTACCAGAAAACCCTAAGTTTCTATAGTATAAGGATACCAACAGAATGGTGATACTTGAAATACAAGTACTATTAAGGTACCATCTGCACTTTGGTACCAAAAGTACATAAGCTTCTAAGGTATTAGAATACCAACAGCAGAATGGTACCGAAAAACTGATAAACACCAAAAATTTTTTGTTACCAAAGTCAGAGTATTATGATACCAATGGGTACCAGAAAAACCTAACATTTTAAAGTATTAGGCTATCAATGACATAATGGTACCAAAAGTGCAACTTGTCCAAAAGAATCCGACAATCAGGATAGTACGAAAAATACAAAAAGTCCTAAAGTATTAGAATAGCAGACATCATGAAGCATACCAATAAAATAATCCTACCAAAAATACAGAAACTCCTAAAGTATTAAGATGCCAATGACATGCTGTACCAAAAATACAGAATCTCCTATAGAGTTAGGATACCAATGAAATGTTGGTACAAAAGCTACAAAATCTCCTAAAGTATTAAGATGCCAATGACATGCTGTACCAAAAATACAGAATCTCCTAAAGAGTTAGGATACCAATGAAATGTTGGTACAAAAGCTACAAAATCTCTCAAAGTATTATTATATCAATGACATAATGGTACCAAAAGTGCAACTTGTCCAAAAGAATCCAACAATCAGGATAGTACGAAAAATACAAAAGCTCCTAAAGTATTAGAATAGCAGACATGAAGCATACCAATAAAATAATGCTACCAAAAATACAGGAACTCCAGAAGTATCCAGAAGTATACCAGTTGTGTGTTTCCGAAAATAAAGAAAGTCCTAAAGTACACCAAACTACGCTGAAAGTGGCAAACATATGAACCAATTTGGCAAACTAATCAATCTTTTTATCAAAACCTATACAGAAGAATCTAGGATTATTCCGGTACCACATGCTACAAAACCAGAACACACAATTTATTTACCCAGTGATGAATAAATTTATTTCCATCTAAATATTTATCCATCAGTGATAAATGAATCCTCCTCCACATATCCCTCACATCAAACATAAAACGATAAAAAATGAGAATATATAAAAATAATGCATCAACATAATAAGCTATAGCAATCTTCAAAAATTAGCCAAATACAAATAACAATTATCATCATCAGCGCCAAAAATAGTGCACTACCAGAGAAATTCATAATTATTAATCACTAATACCCTAATTATTTTTCGAACACTATCATTAGTGACAAAAAAATACACAAAATTATAGTCCCTCGTGTACGAAAATAAATGAGTCCTGATGATGCGCTTTCTCACGTTTTTCGGTGAAGTGGACCTTTATCACTCACAGAGACACGATTTTTCCGACGTGAGCAGGACGTGAATGCAAACTGCCGGTAAATGCTTCACATACGTGTACCCATGCATTCTGTAGAGTCATGGTCGCACGGATCAGACGATGAATTTAGTAGCGATGGCAATCACGTGCCAGTAGTATTTTACAAGTCAGAGTGAATAAGAGAGGGACATTTTTTTTTTTTTTGTCGATGGAACCTAACATGTCAGCAATGAAAATTTCGATACTGTCCGCTCAGTATTTTATCTTCACTACTTTTAGTAATTACCGTAAAAATATATCCTCAAAAAATCTCCTAAAAAAATATCAAAAAGTATCTTCGAGTATAAAAAAATCTGTTTCACAATTTTTGCTTGTTCGTTGTCCCGTTTTGAATTTCTGATTGTTTGCTCAAGGTGATAAAGGTAAGTTGCTCCATTTCTTGAGGAAAATGAGAAACCACTTATCATGTACTATTACAAAAGGTCCCAGATCACATTGAAACTACCCATCAAATAGTATAACTGCTATGCATGTAGTATTTGAAAATTGGTAACATAAACCGTTTCCTCAAACTCGTGCCCATCTTCTTGATAGTTGACTTGAGCTATGTGTTTATGACCTCTTACCTACATTTTCTTCTGGGAAATCAAAATATTCTTTCCTTCCTTCTCAATATTGTCGAGTGAATTGTTATCCTTCTTTAAGAGAATATTACTCTTACATTTTTACATCATCTTCGTATTTCGTGAATCGTCCAATTTTCTATTTCCAATTAAATCGTAAATGTTGAACATTCACTTTCAGTGACTTAATTATCAGAAAATTCATTGGCAAATATAATTCATTATGCAAATTTAGCTTATATAGCACCTCATGTTCTGCCAGAAGAGTACAAAGATGTACGATCTCGAGTGATACGCGGTAAGAACATTTCTCCACAAGTCCTATGAATCCCATAAACACTATTTCCAATAAATAAAATATGATACGCAATAAATATTCCCATCATCCTGAACACGCAATTCATAAGATGAATTTTGAATTATAATTTTCTCCTTGCTTGGAAAATATTCACTCCACTTCTTTATGAGAAATACATATTGATGTTATTGTCATATTTTTTTTCTGATCATTCGCCCCTAATGAAAGACGTCCCATATTCTGCAACATATTTTTTTTTCCTCTTGTGTTTCATCTTCATTTTCTTTCATTCTGGTATCTCTTCCGATCCTGGAAGCTCTTGAGAGTTTGGCTCGTTGGCATTTTATCCACCTGTGTCATTAGTTGCCTCACGATCAGCAATTACTCATCTCGACACATTGCTTCTGATTTCCTGAATTTCTTTCATCCTTCCACAGCTTTGCCAATTTTATCCTCAATCATTAAAACATTCTTTTACATAATTCTGCCTTCTTTCTTATCATTATCCCTTATCTGTATATTATTACAAATAATTAATATTCCTAACATATCCTAACATTGTATAATTCAATTTCAACATTTGATTTTGAAACACAATTAATAAGACCCGTGTTTCTTGGACATCTTCCATTGATCAAATGTTTTATTTCCTAATTAAGTAAATAAAAAATAAAAAAAAAAACTGTTTAATAACAGTATATTAATTACGATTGAGAGAAATTGGTTTCGTGAAAGACTATCATTTACATCGAATTATTATCGATTTGATTATCCTCTCGTTGGATTAACGGTTGGACCATTAATTTTACCCAATTGACAACGGCGATACCAAAAATTATAAAACCTCTCCTAGAAAATAATAGTAAGTGTTTTCTTCACTATTGACCATGACCTCGGAATAGGTGAAAGGCAATTCATGAAACTCGAGAAAGAGATTTTCTGATTTCAAGATAAGGTGCTAAAAACTCGATGTCGCCGGTGTGTTCTGAGAACGATCGGGGTCGCAGGACTGTCGAGGCGAACCACCGCATGGACAAGTGAGATGAAGAAGGGGATGAGGTGAGTAGAGCTGCCCTAAAAGGCAGGTCGCTTAGCGACTGTTGTCTTCTGGAGTACATTTTACACATGAGACCGCAAAGTCCTGTCACAATATCTTTCTAGATAAATCTCGCGAATTTTTCCAGAAAGAAAAGAAAAATTTACAGTATTTTTTTTTAAAGATTTGCCACAAAAATCAGAATCAATCATTGATGAAAAAACAAAAATTTGTAAATGATTGTAAATATCAAAATACATAGAAATTTTACCTACAAAAAATATATACACAAGAAAACTTTCATATCCCCCCCCCCCC
>JUFY01001632.1:22235-33441 GCA_001855655.1 Leptopilina clavipes
CCCCCCCTGTTTCAATTATTCCCTAACGGGTAAGTTTTCTCGTTGAATAAATAATTTCCAAAAAAAAAATTGAAGGAAAGCATCTTTGAAATGAGAGAGGATATTTTTACGAATTCGAAATGCGTGTGTGGAGCAACGTTGCGATAGCTCCGTTACTGGTAAAAGACAATGACGCTTGACCCTGTTTCACAGCGTTCCAGCATAATAATTGAAAATTCTCATCACACGCGTCTATAGGTTCGCCAGACTCCGAGCCATCAATACAGGTAGATATGCAACGCGAAGCATGAGCTTCTATATTCAAACGCGGTTTGCAGTCAGAATAATCTTTTTTTTTTCGTTGGCAAAACGAATTTCAAGAGTGGAAAATATTTTTCACAACAAAATTCAGTTATCAAGTGAAAACATTTTTTCTCATATGCCATTTCAATCCTACATTGTTTATCTTTATAGAGTAATAATCCAAAATATTTTGAAAACAGAAAAATCAATGGAAATTTAGTTGAGAATTCTCATGACAAGAAAGATTCAATGGTCAAAGGATTAATAAACTGTATTGGTACGATTGAATAACAGTTTTTGAAAAATTACTATAAACACATAGCACTTGGTATAATAAAATTTAAGTATCACTGAAACTAATTTGAAGCTCATTTGGTACAAGGTTTCCAATTCGATAAAGTGGTACCAAGTGGTCCAAATCAACACAGATCAACAATGGTCCCAAAAATTATCTCAAGATTTAGTGCTACCAAAGTAGTATTTTGGTACTGTTTTTTGTATGGCAATAATTCCCTACAATAATTGGTACCATTGGGCCAATCTTGAGTATATTTAGGACCAAGTAGTTCTTGATTGTAAAGAATCCTGGTACCACTTACTCTTTAGTTCAATGGTACCAAATGTCCAGACAAGGAAATATCAACAATCATTCAATGGTACCAAGGTTTAGTTGTACCAGAATTATACAAGACAACTTTTCCCATGAGAAAATGTACAGGTGATAAATTTCCATGATACCAAAAATTCACTGGTACCAGAATTCTTCTCCATTGAATTCTCTTTCAAATTCGTGAAGACTTAATGCTACCAGATATTATTTGTAGTAACATTAATTTTTTTCACGTACCTACTTTAGTCCTTTAGGAAATTTTTTCCCATATAGGTTTTGGTATCATAATTTTCTCGCACCACTGAACTCTTAATTAAACAATTTGTTAAGAATTTGATAATATAAATAATATATAAAAACATTTATCATATATAGTAATAATAATCAACTGTATACATGTGGCATAAGATAATGAAATGTTGATAAAATTAAAATGAGACATTGTTGGAATTAGAATTTTCACTAGTTGTATGAAAAGTGGAAGCACTGAATAGCTCATCATGTCTGACGCTAATGATTTCTTAGTAAAGCATATTATTAAACAGAATTGTCTGCTATTAAAATCATTAGATTTCCGCCGCTCTCATGTATCGGTAATTAAGTCGTGGGTATTTGCAACCTCCGCTAACAATTTTTTTGCAACTCTTTACTGGACATTCTGTTACATTCGAGATGTAATTGTACTGTTAGAGCCTATTAGTGACATAAAACATTTATGTTTCCTTGTTATTCTTTATAAGGAAATACATTTTGTACTTCATTTTTAATACCACAATTTCTCTGTATAAAATTTTATTTACTCTTCATTTCTATATGTCTTACAATTTAATGTTTATTTATTTTATTTTTTCATCAATTTCTTTTCAAAATAATTTAAACGTTTATTTTAATTTTTAATAATTGATAATTTTAGAAAAAAAAATTCTTAATTCTGATCAAAATAAATTTTTCAGATAAAAATGAATAATTCAACCAAATATTTATTATTATCAATTATTATTAGAAAATATAGATTAAAAGAATACCCAAATCACTGATTTTACTTGAATCAAAATTTTTTCCACTGTTAGTTACATAAGATAATAATTTTCATCCATCACTTTAAGAGAGAATTCCTTTTTTAGATAGATAGCAATCTTTTTGAAGTGTCTTTTCTGCACTATCAACTTTTCACAGTTGAAAATGAGATTTTAAACGAGATTCCCTGCTTTGATGTTGCTGGACATTTTTAATGTGAAGGACGGTGAGAAAATTGCTCGAAGCAAGAGAAATAGTTTTCTTTGTAATGAACAAATTTCTGTACAGTAGCAACAAAAGAAAACTTCTCTTAAAAAAAAAATAAGATAAAAATGTTTATGGCAGATGCTACTTTGAATATATGCAAAGGGTGTGTATTATGTAAAAATTGTAATTGATATAATTAAAACAATTAGTATTATTAAAAACACAATTATTAATATTTAAATAACTACTATTCATATTTAAACAATTAATTAGTATCTATTTATACTAATATCTACTAGTAAATATTAGAATTAGTAAAATATTTAAAAAAAGCTAATAAATACTAGTAAAATACCAGTAAAATCCTAATAAATACTAGTAAATTCTAGTAAACAATAGTAAAATGCTAATAATTTTTAGTAAAATACTAACCAACTAGTAAAATATTTATGTTTAGTATGTTTTAAAACATATTTCCCTATAGTTCCACGAAACAATCTACTTAAAACTTGTCTACTTGAAATTTACATCAGACTTGCATGGGGTCAGTTTAGTATTCTTTCATTTTCAGCCTTTTCAATCAAACACGAACCACGAGGACAAGAATTCTATGTAGAATCTACGTGCTTTCATGCACCCGCTTTTTCCTCTTTTTCAGGTCAAAAGTTCGAAAGCGGTGCACGCTATATAGAAAAGTAGAGAGAGAGAAGAGAAAAAAATACAAATATATACGTATATATTTCCTAATACAACTGGACCATTTATAATTGCATGAAAACATGCACGAGATTAAACAATGTAATTTCTAACACGTCACCACTTAATTATCATTCGCAAATAGAATTCGTACCGTTAGAATTCACGATTACCTATAATCTGGACATTTTTGTTTTTCCTCAGTAAAAGCAGAGCCTGGGAAATGAAGTTAAAAGAAAGTTGAGAGAGCATTGAAGCTATATACGCTTTTGTGTTGTAACTCAACTATTCAACGTTTTATCAGACTTCAAAATAACACATTGTATTGCAAATTATGCACATTCCTTATACACTTTCCTATAGAAATACTTGCATTTAGTTATCTCTTACAGGTTTGTAAATTTTCTGATTGTCATGCAGAAATGTGCGCGCGTCATTAATTTATACCTTTTGAATTCAATATACACAGAATTATCGTTTTCATTTCTCATTTTCTCCAAAGAAAACGAATAATTAGAAGAATAAAAAAATTCCCGAGAGAAATAAAAACAGCAACATTAGAATAATAATTGCAAATAATATTCAGAAATATACGATTCGGTTGTTTTATCAACATAAAAAAAAGAACAACAAACGCTAAAAATAGTTATAAAAAATGTTGACAATTGAATTGAAAATAAAAGCGTGAGTGAATGTCATTGAATGAAATATATAACTGAATTTAATTTAGAGAAAAGTTTCAACGTTGTTTTATTTTTTAATTGAGTGTAGTTTAAACGAATATATTGCGAACAAATCGAAGCGAAGCGTTAGACAGCAGGAAAAAAATAGAGAAACAATTAATAACAACGAGATAGTATCTGATTCAAATCGTGTGGCGCCGTCAGGCGAGGAAGTATTTTATTGCATGTCATGCAATCGGGCAAAGCGCACACAGATGGTGAAAACTGGGCACATTGCGGATCTGACCATGACAGTGATTTTTCAATGTAGCCAATTCAATGTCACAGGTATAATACAACATGTCTATATATATGTATATTTTATTGTATATTTTATTATATATTTATATTATACATTCATAAATATATAGTACAAGAGAGTCAAAGGGAAGCGAGAGGGGGAATTTCACTGGAAAATAGAGACACCTTTCAAAGGCGGCTTCTTTATATATAACCACTTGGAGAATTAACGGTAACCCATGCAACTTCTATACTTTGCCATTTCGCGCATCAATTTTCTCCCCAAGTAGGTATATATATATATATACGTCTGGTATTTTTCTTATTGTAAATAAGTGTCATGACATTTATCGTTACTCGCAAGCGTTGCCACATAAAATTCAAGATTTAAGGCGTGTTGATCACAACTCGTGCTTAACCGCCGCTAATGATTACTTGTTGAAAATAATTCTTTATACCGAAAAAAAATTTTTAATTTATCCACCTTATCCATGTCATCACATTAAGAAAGACGGCTTTATAAGATATTGTATCCAAGGTTAAAAGTCCATTGGTACCAGAAACTTATACAATACAAAGTGTGATGTACCAACAACATTTAAACATTACCAAAGAAGCAGTTAGCAAGAGGAATGATTTAGTGCTACCAGAATTATATAAACAAGAAAGACCACGTTTACATTCCATTTTGGTAGTATTCTTTAGAAATTTTAATGGTTGCACTTGGAATTATAGACTTTTGGTAGCAGCGTGCTTTTTAATCCCGAATATATTTACCACTTTACAATGGTACCAGACAGTGACTAAGATAGATTAAGGATTATTATTCAATGGTAGGTTCAGTTGTACCAGAATTATACAAGACTATAGGAGATGAAGCACCAATTTCACCTGGAAGAAAAGGTGCAATGATAATCGAGCAAAGATTCACTGGTACCAGAAATCTTCTGCACCTAATTCTCTTTTAAACTATAATTTTTCGAAAATGTAGTGCTACCAAATTTTATTTTGTTATTAGGTAAATCTATTTTGGTACATGAACCAATTTCTTTGGCAAATTTTCTCTCACGTATTTTTTGGTACCACTGTACCTTTAATTCTGAATTTATTCTCTACATGTTACCAAATACATGATTGCTAATTTTTTCTGGTATCATTAAACCTTTCGATTAATGGTAAAATTCAAAGAATACGAAAGCTTCAGGAGTAACAGATTCTAGCAAATGTTTTAGTGGTACCACATTTTACCAAAATTTACAGTAAAATGGTACCAAGAATACAGGATACCAAAGTCCAGAAGGTAACAAAATCTCCCTTTACCATAGTTTCCATAACTAATTTATACCATCTAGCAAAATTCTGATGGTTTCTATATTATATCAATTCAAGAATAAAGTTTCACAGCATCAAATAACACCAAACTTTTTAGCCCCTATTTCAAAGAGTGTGAAATAAGTGCCACCAGATTGGTATTCTTGTTACCAAAAAAAACTTCACTACTGAACAATTACTATTCAGCGTGTGAAATAAAACGCGAATAATAAAATCTAAATGATTATGCAATTTACAGAAGTAATTGTTGGCTTGACAGTGGCAAAGTATAGCACATATATCAGCGATTAATTCAATTACGCGAACCGCACCTTTTGCCTCTGGTTCTTTCTCTCTTTCTCTCTCACTCACTCACTCGACGATATGAGACTTGGCACAAGGTTTGCGGAAGTGTCATAATTCTTTCGCCTGCGGAAACGTGCATCCCAGACATACGCACGAATGGATAACGTTACTTCAATTCTCGTAAACGAGTCTTCTGCGCAAGCATTCTATCATCGACATAGTGGATACCTCCTGATTTGGACTCCCCTGATGTTTTAAACCCTGTTCACTCGTGCGTTCATTCAACACGAGCAGCTCCTAATCATTTTTCGTGACATTCTCATATTCTCCATAGTCCTTATACTTTAAGAAATCTCCAATCGCCACATTATTCATCCCATTTTCAAAATAATTCCTTCTTATTCTCCCTATCATACTCCATAATATTTATTCCCCTTCCCCGCCCCCCTTTATTCTACAGTTCAAATTAAAAAAAAAATTTAATTCACTGATCCAAAAAATAGTAAAACGCATATTTTCCGCATTTAAAACAAAAAAGTTAATTTGTTTCATTTGCGAAAATTTTTATTCCACACTCGTATAAAATGCAAAAATGGAAGAAAACAGCAGAGAGAAATATTAAAAAAAAAAAATTAGAATAGTTTCATGGAAAATGGGTGTGTCGTGTGGAAATACTGCTGTTAAACTCAGGCTTTCGCGAATTTTCTCTTAATTCTGTGGAGAATAAAGTCTTTTGTCTCAAGAACGTGACTAGCACTCACGAACTGAGGGAACCAGGAGGTCAAGATGTTGCGTGCACATTGACAAAAGTCCATTCTTTTCTACTTATATACTCCTCTCTACATTTCTCCTTGTTTTATGTATATATACATATATTTCTGGGTGAATTTATTATACCATGAAAAATACTCCTTCGAAACTGGAACCAAGGAAGAACACAATTAGAAGAAAATATATTTATAACCTGACCGAATTATGATTTAATCAACAAAATAAATGCTAGTTAAGGAAATATTTTTTTTCTTCCATAAAAAATTTACCTAACGACCAAATTCTTTCCTCGATCAAAAAATTATTAAACTTTTAATTGAAACAAATAAATATTTATTAAAGTTAGAAACTATTTAAAATAACCGAAAAATTAGGTCTATACAACGAGTTCTTGATTCAAACGTATTTCGGATATTTGGCTCAACAATGATTACTTAAATACACTGAGAAACTTTTCCTTGTAATAATTACCATAGTGCCGAGTAATTTCGGGATATTGTCATACTGATAATTATTTTTAAAAAAAGTAGAAAAATTTACTACAACTATGGTAAATTTTACCATAGTTCTGGTAAATTTTACTGTCGCGACAATAGAACTTGCCATAACTATGGTAAATTTTTATACTTTTTTTAAGAATAATTATCAGTATGATAGATATATCCCGAAATTAATCGGTAATTATTGCAAGGAAAAGTTTTTCAGTGTAAAGAAAAGAGTACTCTACTTTTGTATTGAACGAAAAGATTCCAAAATATTTGCTATGGAATAATAAATCACTTTGGAATCATAAATAAATCTGTAAACACTAGATTCAGATACACATCTTGAGGATGATCTCTGATCTTCCTCGAGTCGTAGATGGTAAATCACTCTCGGCAGATTAGAGAGGCAAATTGAAAAAGAGACATCAAGAAAATGATGTTTAAGAATATTGTGAATGTGATTAAACAAATCGTGATGTATAAATACGAATGTACGGTAGCAAAACGATAAAACGATACTTGTGATTAAATGCACAAGTTAATTACATGGATATTTTGTAACACCTCATATAAGTATGTAGAGAACTTATTGCGGACCATTCTCAGTTGATACTATCTCTATATACATATAATATACAAATCCAAATGTGTACATTGATGCGAATATACACACTTTGTCTATATGCGTCTATACTTTGTTACTGTCTAAAATGCAGTGGTAATAGCGTGACTGCATAAGATTGATGTTAAGTACCTATATATGCCAAGAGTTTGTGCACGTCGTGCCATTAATTAAGTTTAACGGATACTACAACTTTAACGGTATATATTATCTGAACGTGTCACCATTTACTGCGAACGTCAAGAGCGATTCGTCACCGATTAATTCTTTCGGAATCCTTAACTTAACCCTTACGCGCTCTCCAATCCACACACACTCATACACGTACACAAAATATCATCCTTGATATTTCTTATCTAGATATCAGATCGGAATTTTTACACGTGAAAACTACATTAAAAATTAACCGCTCAAGTGGTTTACAACCAAAAAATGTTCGTTTGAGAAAAAAACGAGTTTGAAAGAAAAAATAAAAATATAGAGATGCTGTTTTATATCTTGCCCTTACACTCATCATCTTTACTCTTACATATACTCGGAACGACAAATTTCATTTAGTACCGCATTGTATTTGACACATGTAAAATATTATCGATACTTTGATATTGCGCAATAACCATAGAATATTTCATCATTATTGCTCAACAATACTAAAAACAATATTGAGGAAATATTGAATACGTTCGATTTTAAGACAATAATAATATTCAGACAATGTTGCCTATAATATCCACTTTCTGGCAACATTGACAGGAAAAATTCAGGCAATGTTGAATGGGAAAGTTCAGGTAATATTGCACCGTAATATTCGGGTAATATTGCACAAAAACGTTGCGGCAATAATAGAGAAAATGCTTAACACTGTCTCAATGTTAAGGCAATATTGCATCGTAATTTAAGCGCAATGTTAGAAGGAATATTGCACTGTTATATTTACGCAATGTCAAAGCAATGTTGCACAATAATATTGACGAAAGATTAAAATAATACTGACATAATATCGAAGGATTATTGCACTGTTATATTTACGCAATGTCAAAGCAATGTTGCACAATAATATTGACGAAAGATTGAAATAATATTGACATAATATCAAAGGAATATTGCACTGTTATATTTGCGAAATATCGAGGCAATTTTGCAAAATAATATTCACGAAATATTGACATAATATTGACGCAATGTTGCCTCAGTATTACAGCAACATTGCATCACACTGTAAACTGAAAAGTATCAATTTAATACCAAAAGTATCAAATTGATCCAAAAATTTGGAATCAATTTGATACTTTTGGTATCAATTTGATACTTTTGGTATCAATTTGATACTTTTGGTATCAATTTGATACTTTTAGTATCAATTTGATCCTTTTCAGTTTACAGTGTCAGATAAATATTACAATATTCAACTACTATAAATGATTATTTATTTTCAAACATTATAAAAATTAATTATTATAATAAACAATAAAATCGTGTAATATTAATTCAATCACGTGAAACTACTGCAACATTCCCCAAGTATATACTGTAATATTCCGCAATATTGCACAAGATTGCCATGGAATATTGTCCCAAGGCGAAAATACCAAAAGTATCAAATTGATACCAAAAGTATCAAATTGATTCCACTGCAGTGCAAAATTGGCAAAAAAAAATTTTATTCTTTATAAAATCCTGTTGGTAAAATTTACGATTTGTTAAACTTTGAAGAAAGGTCAAATGCTCCATATTGGCTAAATATATTTAAAATATAAATTATATTTGTTTTTTCAAGAAGGGTTGTTATGTGCTGAGAGATGTGACTCTTGGCAGTGAAAATCACCCGAGGAATGTGTCGGTAGCTTTCATTGCTCGCTCATTTTTTTAACGAGCATTTCATGATCGTCAAACTTCATCCCGTCTTGTTCATCGCTTCTCTCGTTCATATAACTCTTTATTTCCAACCTCAAATTATCCCTGTTTAAGCAGCTTTCACCAAAGTCATGCGTTGTCCAGGTGTATATATATATAGGATATAAATATTCTAAATGGATATTCGAACTCCGCATAAATCGGACACTTAAATTTACAAAAATTTAACGAGTAGAGCGTGAGAATTCACCTTCATATATAGAATTCAGGTCCCTAGAGAGATAAAAACCAACGTCTCAGTTTTGAAGGTAAAACTGTAGTAATAACTTATCAACGAAAATTGTTTCAACAAATCCAAAAACGAGAGATGAAAAAAAAATTGTATATTGATTCTGAATAAAACTGATTTTCGAAAAATTTTTATCCTCTTTTGCAGATTATAATAGTAATACAAGAATATGCAATGATACGGTGAAAATGTAGAAGCGCTCAAAATGTCGATTTGATCGAAGTTGAAATATGTGATAGATAAAGTGCGAATGAGATACGAATCATGGTGAGAGAAATAAATTACCTTATATTATCGTGGCAGTGAGCATTGGCATCGTTATAACTGTATCTTATCGTTCGAGGTGCGAATTTTGCGTAATTTATTTATAAATATAAAGTTGGAAATTATTTTCCAAAAAAAAAAAAGAAAATACATACATAGAAGAAAATAACGACTAAATAAATAGTAAAAGCAATAATGATCAAATCTGCCCGCTATTAGAAATTTTTAGTTCCCTAAAACCAAATTTGAATTTTCGATTAAAAAACTGAATAAAAATTTCAAATTTTAAATTTAAAAGAAAATTACAAATAACAATAAAGAAATGCGGCCCTGGGTCAAGTACGAAAGTATATTGCGAAGAAAAGTAGATAGCATTGTGCAATGCTATGTCTGGTGTGTCCCTGAGTCGTTTTGATTTCTTGCGATGTTTCACTACGAGCTGGATGGTCTTCTTGGAGATGATATTCCCCCTTCCCGTAACGAACGCCGCACCTGCCAACTAACTAGTCGAACCTGATTAAAACTTTGCCAGTAGTGAGCCAATATTCAGCCAATGGTTGCTATATATCCAACAGCCCTCTGGTTTGCACCTTTTCCCTTTGCCCCTCTCTTCCTTTCACAAAAGAAGTCTAGTCGCATCTCTTCACCTCTATCAATCGAATGTGTATATATGTATACTCTCAATCTCGCCTCTTTCTTGAGCGTTTGTCACTGTACTGGATGATTCTGCCTGGCATCACCTTATGTGAAGAATAGCTCGCGATTTCATTCCTTGGATACATTGTCGCTTGGTTACTCTTTACCTCTTCTTTGTAAATGGGTAGCTTCATGACAAAAAATAAAAAAATCTTGCAGCTTCTATAAAAATGTAGTCGTTGGGACGAGTGTCGCGTGTTAATTAGAGAACGACAGGACGTTCTGGCTACTTAAGCCGTTTTTTCTTTATTCTTTATGGCAAACAACAACTGGACGCTGAATTCTGCCGCCAGTACTGTTAGAAACACTCCCATCGTAGACGCGAGGCCACGCAAAAAAAAAACAACAAAAAAAAAAAACAATTTATTTATATTCAATAATTTTCACATCTAATATACTTCAAAAAAAGTGAATTAAAAAAGAAGTTTCTCTTTTTATCACAACTGTTTAAAAATTTTATTTTTAGGTAATAAAATGTAATTAAATTTTTATTGCTCATGAATCTCAGGAATTTTCCACAATTCTTGTAAATTCAATGATCTTCTAAATTTTCAAAGAGGAAAGAATGGTATTGACAGAATTTTCAAGTGTCTTAGACATTCTTTTATCACTCCCATGTGTTGCACGGTCATAAAATTTGCAAGAGAAGCGACACTTTAGTCAGAATTTTTCGAATTCCTTCGAAAATAAAGGGACAGTTCACTGCCATTCAAATATTTTTCAAATAAAAATCTTTTTATCGATTATCTATAATTTTGTTTAGTTGACATTTACTTCAATCTTTTCTTTTTTGAAGAAAATTCTATAATTTATATATAATAATTTGCATATATA
>JUFY01001645.1:0-10251 GCA_001855655.1 Leptopilina clavipes
AATTAATATTATTATTATTAATTATATAAAGTTTATATATTAATATATATATATATATATATAAAGCCAATTAATACTGAGAAAGTAAAAACCGATTTTACTTTAATAATCTCGTACAATAAACATTCGAGTGTAACGCTACAAATCAATGGAAAAATTCACCCACTTTCTAATTAACACCCACCGCTTTACAAAATGCTTTAAATATTCCGAATCGATTTAATTGGAAGCGAGAGAACTTTGGACGAATGAAATTTACTTTGCGCGCACCATTATATTGTATAATTCATCGACAAGTAAATCATATAAATGAATAATTTGACTATTCGTGCTTATATTTCGCGAATATAACTGATGGAATTGTATACCTTCACATTGTTGTTTTAGAGAAACAAAATCAATAAATCAAAATCACGATATTGCTATTCTGATATGCATGCGACATTTCGATATGGGTGCCTTCATATATATATAATTTTGTATAGAATATACATAACAATATTGAATATATTCGCATTGAGATATCTATTTCAAATATATATATAGAAATGAATGTTCATTTTATATTTCCTCAAAAATATGCAATTTTATGCTTCAATCTTTTCTGTTCGGATACGGAAAAAATAAATCAGAGTTTTAAAATAATTTTTCTATTTCTCTTCAAAAGTGGGAAAATTGATTATAATTTATTTTTAGAAATTATTAACAAACCGATAAAAAAAAACCGTCTTTTTTTTTAACAGGAAAATAAAATTAAAAATCGATTCCTGATATTCAGCCAAGTTCAAAATCGGCTAAATTTTAATTGAAATTTACTAACTAATTAACTTACTAATATAAAAAAATTCTTACCTTGAAAATTTTCACTCCCTGTAGTTAAACAATCCAGAAGGAAATTTGAAAGGCTGAAAAAGAAATAAATATTGAATTAAAAATCAATTTGACGATTGAATTCAAGTAGAAAAAATCAAAAAATACTTTTAAAAAATTATTATTATTATTATTATTATTATTATTGTTATTATTACTATTATTACTATTATTACTATTATTACTATTATTATTATTATTATTATTATTATTATCATTATTATTATTATGCAATTAGTACTTGTATATTTGAATTTTGAATATACTATATTTTACTTTAACTTATTAGAAATTCAAAAATAACTGAAAAATTTGCTCGTTTAGATAATTTAAAATAAGTAAAAACAAATTGGCTCCTTCCTGTCTGAAACTTCAAGATTTCTATTATAATCGATCGTCTAGTGACATGCATCATTCTATTATCATATGTTTCGTAAATAAAGCAGAAAGGGTTAAGGTTAAATACTTTTGCTTTCTATTCCAGGGTTACTCTCTCCTCCCCTTTCGTATATGATATCCAAGGGTCAGTTTGACCATGAAAATTTTAAGCAGAATATATATGTGTGTGGGTGTGTTATATTTTCGAAGAAAATTGTTGCGTGTGCATTATAATGTTTGAAAATTGTTTGTATGAAGTTGAAATGTAAACATAAAACAAGACTCGAGGTTGTTGGCAACAACGGAATCGAAGGTTTCCCCCTGTAGTCTATATAATGCTAAAAGCGGCACTCGTTGCATGCCTGTAAAAACACAGACTTAGATAATGATCTCAAAAGACGGAAAAGTAGTTGCAAGGTCCCTTTGTATGATCCACGTGTAAACTCTTTTTTTTTGTTATTATTTACTTTCGCCTCTTGTTTCAATGTTTACTAAATTTTCTCATTGCCAAGTTTGGACCAATGTCAAGCTTTGAATTTTAATATTGGACCAAATCTCATTGCCATGATTGAGCCAATGTGAAGCGTCGAATCATAATTTTGGATCAAAACTCATTGCCAATATTCGCCCAATGTGGAGCCTAGAATTTAAATATTGGACAAATTCTCATTGCCAAGATTGGCCCAATGTGAAGACTGGAATTTTAATCTTGGAACATCTCTTATCACCAATATTGGATCAACTCTCACTGCCAAGATTGACCCCATGTAAAGCCTTGAATTTTAATCTAGGACCGTTTCTCGAAGCCAATATTAGACCGAATCTAATTGCCATGATTGGCCCAATGTGAAGCCTCGAATCATAATATTGGACCAATTCTCATTGCCAAGATTGGCCCAATGTGAAGACTGGAATTTTAATCTTGGAACATATCTTATCACCAATATTGGATCAACTCTCACAGCCAAGATTGGCCTAATGTGACGCCTCGAATTTAAATATTGGACCGAATCTCATTGCCAAGATTGGCCCAATGAGAAGCCTCGAATATTGGACCAACTCTCATTGCCAAGATTGGCACCATGTAGAGCCTTGAATTTTAATCTAGGACCGTTTCTCAAAGCCAATATTAGACCGAATCTAATTGCCATGATTGGCCCAATGTGAAGCCTCGAATCATAATATTGGACCAATTCTCATTGCCAAGATGAGAATTTTAATCTTGGACCAATTCTTATTGCCAAAATTGGTCCAATGTCAAGCTTTGAATTTTAATATTACACCAAATTTCATTGCCACGATTGGCCCAATATAAAGCCTCAAAAAATTGATTGCAATAAAATAAAAAATTTTCAACCAAAA
This sequence comes from Leptopilina clavipes, assembly GCA_001855655.1. NCBI lineage: Eukaryota > Metazoa > Arthropoda > Insecta > Hymenoptera > Figitidae > Leptopilina > Leptopilina clavipes. The sequence goes on from JUFY01001645.1 coordinate 2,611, forward strand.
ATTATTATTATCATTAATAAAATAAATTTTATTTCCAATTGAAAATTAGTTCTGAACTCTTATTGCCATCTTGGGCCAATATTGGTCGAATATTTAAATTCACATTTCCACATTGGGCCAATCATGGCACTAAGAGTTAAACTGATAAATATTTCAATAATTTTTATTTAAATTCCTTTTTTCTCTCACGAAATTAGACAAATTATTTGGTAAATTGATAAATAAGAATAAATCCTAATTTGAAAAAGTTAAGTTCTAGAAAATATTTTTATTGCTCAAAATTTTATTATCTTAAGGGGATAAATATGTCTAGCGTGAGTACATAATATCGAGTGATATTAATTCCATAAAATGATTATCCACTGGAATGTAATGGCATTTCGTGCAGATGATAAAGTTAATAGTGAAGCAACTCTCGACCCTTGTTCTTATGCAATATCGTTACGTGACTTAAGTTCTAAGCTTCCTTCGACTATATTTAGGGTCAGTTTAAATTACTATTTCTATGCACTTGATTTGGCGTGCATCTAATTTAATTATCGATTCTCTGCTTTCTTCTCTTGAATTTTTTCTCACCCCTCACTTTATTGAGAGTAAAAGAAAATTAAATTCAAATTAAAAATTAATCATTTCTGTCTCTTTCACGAGAAAGGAGTTTTGTTGCCATCTATCGGACAGTCAGCGAATAATAATGGCGCGAAATTCAAATCAAATGAAAGCAAAAGTAAAATAATTAAATGAATAAATCCATTTTTCTATGAATTATTTATTAATTCATTTAATTAATTATTTATCGATTTACTTATTTATATTTAATTATTTATTATTTTATACCATCTATTTTATAAATGCAAGTATTTTTTTTAAATTTCGCGCCAAAACGATTCAACTTTCCAACAGATGGCAAAAAAATTTGTCTCTCACAAGCGATAAGAAATGAACAAAGTATAAAAATCAGTGGCTTTTCAAAATTTCTTTCACGTTTCTTTTTCCTGAAGAAAAGAAGGTGAGAAATTTTCCAGAAATTCAAAAAGAAAAAAAAATCACTGAAAAAGTTTCAACATTCAACAAATGTGAAATCAAATAAAAAAGAAAATTGAGTTGCTCTCTAAAATTCTCGTGTTTTTTATATTGCAATTTTACCCAAGTTTCTCGCCGCATGAAAATTCCTTCCTTTTCGCATTTTTCTCTCGACTTTTATCCAAGTTACACATATAGTCATTCCAAAGTCAAAACTGTTTTTCCTTGATATTTTCGACTAAAAATCAACACAAATCTTTGTTAAAAAGTTTCCATCCAAATGTTAAAATGTGAATATAAATCTGTTTTTCGATGCCTTTAAAAAAAGAGAGGGGGGTAGGGTTGTGAAAGGAAAAGAAAAAAGAAAAAAGTCTTTAACTTGTCCAATACTTAGACGAATGTTTGTGTCGAGTTTTACTTGATTTTCTATTTAAAAGCACCTCAAAACCAATCCCTAGTGGTCGTGTAAAAGGTTTTTCAAGAAAGTACTCTCGATCTGCAACGATAACTTTTTTACTTTGACCTCGAGAAAGTAACTCTTTTGTGATCCACTTTGGTTGTTACCGATTCGCGTTTTTCTCTCCTTATTTTTTCTCTTTTCTTTTTTTTTATTCTACTTGAAAAAGAGTAGAGCTATATTACGTGAGTGTAACACCTGAAAACTATTATCTATAGGTTTGATGCTATACACGTAGACACAACATTGATCTACTTTGCAGCATCGTACAGCATTGTGTGTCGAATCTAATCGCGATTGAGTCCAATGTTTCGATCGTTCTTTACACGATATAGCCAATAAATGCAATTGAAAGCTCACTTTCAAGGGGATTGCTCGCTGAAAATCTTTTGCAAGCTTAAAAATCGAAGGGAAAAATTCTTCCAATTCTCACAAGAAATCGTGCTAAATGAGCTTTCTGAAAATAAATCAACTGGGCAACACTTTTTCTTATTCTACTTGTTCGTTTTCGTTTTCTTTTTTTTTTTATCTTCTTTTTAAAGCTCTATATGAAGTTCAAGGTTTTCAAATGCCACACGATATTTTACTGATTCATTTTCTTTCCGCAAGTCGATAATTTTTAACTTTTCTTAATTTCAACTTTTCAAGTTTTATTCTCTCTGTACTTTATATATTATACCTATATATACTCGTTCATGTAATGGAGAATTAGTTATTTTGGAAATATATTTTCCTTTTTTGATTTTTAATTGATTTATTATTTATTTTAATTAGATTTAAAAATTAATAATTTATTCTTTATTTTAATTAGATTTAAAAATTAATAATTTTTAAAGAAGAATTTTACCTTTATTATGGGTGATTAATATTTGACAACTAAGTAAATAACTAATTTAAAATTGACTGTTTTGTCGGACTGAAAACTGACTCATACTACTGTACCCAAACTTCCAAGTATTCCCCACTTCTAATAAATTATAACGAAACATGAAAAGGACATAAAGTATTTTTTATTAAATTCATCCCTTATTTAATAAAACTATTTCACGGCATATGAAGTTAAAATATAAGAGAATATTAAAACCAAAAATTGAAATATTCATACTTGAATATACTTTCAAGCTTAACGATAACTGTGATATCGTGATTATTTTACAAAAGATTAAATCTAGAGCCGCTTGTCCATCTATCCCTGTATAAAAGATAACTCTATTACACGCTCATCGCTCACAGGTTTCCATACATATACTCATTCTCTCTCTCTCTCTCTCTCTCTCTCTCTCTCTCTCTCTCTCTCTCTCTCCCTCTTCTGCATATCTCCCCCACATAATTCACCACGTAATCGAAAATTAACAGGAAATTTCATCATGTAATTCTCCCCATTGCTTTCAGAAAATGAGATTCATTAAAAAATAAATAATAACCCCCCCGAGAGAGAGAGAGAGAGAGAGAGAGAAAATTCACAATATAATTAATTAATTATTTATTATCACAATATATAAAAATAGGATTGCATCGATTATTTAAAGGAATGTTTTATATTCCTTTATCTTTCCACTTGGAAAGATTCCAGTGGTAAGTGGTCCGTTGAGATTTCATCGGAATTCCATCAAATTTCCGATAAGTTAGCGTAGAAATTCCGTTGGAAGATTAGAAGTCGCTATGTCTGACTAATAACTGACTTATGCTACTGAAATCCAAAAATTTGTTGAAATTGATTACTTTTGTCTGACTTAATCGAACTGTTACTACTGATTGTAAAAGGAAAAAAAGTTTTTAAACTGGTATGTCTCACCAAAGACTGACTTACACTACTGATATTTGAAGTTAATGTGAATTTAACCATTTTGAGTGACTATAAAGAATTTTTTAACAGAGTAAATCCAAGATTTAAATAATTTTAAAGTTATGTTTGACTAAAGACTGACTTATACTACTTACATTAATATTTCAAGTCTTTTGTCTGACTAAAGACTGACTTATACTACTGGGACAAAGATTTCAAGTTATGTCTGATTAAAGACTTACTTGTACTACTGAAAGGAAGGTTTTAGTTTACTTTGTCTGACTGAAGATTGACTTATACTACTGGGACAAAGATTTCAAGTTATGTCTGACTGAAGACTTACTTCTACTACTGGGATTAACATTTAAAGTTATGTTTGACTAAAGACTGACTTATACTACTGACACCAAGATTTCTAGTTCTTATGTCTGACTAAAGGCTGACTTATACTACTGGAACAAAGATTTCAAGTTATGTCTGACTAAAGACTTACTTATACTACTGAAAGGAAGGTTTTAGTTTACTTTGTCTGACTGAAGATTGACTTATACTACTGATAATAAAAATTGTTTAAAATTGACTGTTTTGTCTGACTGAAAACTGACTTATATATCCAGTTCTTATGTCTCACTGAAGACTTACTTCTACTACTGGGATTAACATGTAAAGTTATGTTTGACTAAAGACTGACTTATACTACTGACACCAAGATTTCTAGTTCTTATGTCTGACTGATACTGACTTATATTACTGAGACCAATATTTAAATTTATGTTTGACTGAAGACTGATTTATACTACTGATATTTAAAATTATCAGCTCTTGTCTCGCTGCAGACTGACTTATACTACTGACTAAAGACTGACTTCTACTGGTGAGATGAAGATTTCGATTTATTATGTCTGACAGAATGTTGACTTATACTACTGATATTTTAAACTTTTTCGTTTTGTCTAACTGAAAACTGACTTATACTACTGACATGAAGATTTCAAAGTATTATGTCTGACTACAGATAATCTTTTATCACTGATATTTAAAATTATTTTAAACATAGGTATGCTTAAAATAATTTTAAATTTACCAATTATTAATTGGTAGTTAATGTACAAAAAATTATGTCGTATCAAAACAACATGAAACTCTTATTTAAATCTAATTTTAGCCTCCTTTAATCAAAATTCGGTAGGTAAGAGCTTTTGCATCTTATTTTAATGCAACACAATTTTCTGTGAACGGTAAAAATCAATGTAGCTTAATAATCAAATCATATACTGCGAAAGCTCTTAAAGTTTTCTTTTTTTTTTCACTTTGCAAAAAAAGACTATTCTCAGTAAGTCTGAAAATTCTCATACAAAAATACTAGGTCATACGATTCGTTGAATCATACGGGTTATATTCATATCTATATATATATATATATATATACAATGAGAAGCTATGCCGGAAATAGGAGATGAGTGAGGATTGAGGGATAAAAATCCGTTCACAGTTGAAGACGTAATTCCATCTCATTTCATCAAATCGTAAGTAGAAATGACATGGATATGCCTAAAGTAAAGAGAAACAGTAAAGTCACGATAATACACTCACTGTCATAAAGAAGGATTTTGAAAAAATAATTTTTTGTATAAAAATAAACAGAAAAAAATTACATCTGAAAAAAGGAAGAATTACTAAAATTATTTAATAAAAACAAATTAAAAAATGTTCCTAATAGAGTATTAAAGATTTATTATTCTTTTTTTTATTATTTATTATTTATTATTTTTACGTTTTGAAAAATTTTGCCTCTGATGAAAAAAGTTCTAATAAAATAATTTTTCATGGCATTTTTTCTTTCGTAGGGAGGAAAATTATTATTATTTTTTTTTGATAATTTATTAATCTTTTTATATATGCTAAGTGGGAAAAGATATATATATACAACATATATCTTATCGAAAAACGCTTTATATTTTCATCACTTTTTCACACAACCATTCATGATTCAAGGACTAGAAACCTGTTCTAAGATAGAGGTCAAAAAAATTACCAAGATTGCAAAGATTAGTCAAAACATTCAAGATCAATAGGGGCACAAAAGTTAAGCACGTGGCATGATAATAAGAAAGCTTCTAAACTCATTTAAAGTTTCTCAACAACTTTAAAAGACTCAAATTAGTGAATGTGAAGATTGATAAATGAATCCCATTACTTTTGCTTTTCTAACTATAACAATATAAACATCATAAGAACCAAAAGTTCATCACACATTTTGAAACAAAAGAAAGAAAGAAACTTTTTACAAATTCAAAATGATACGTTCAGTATAATATAATCAAATTAATTCGTTTTTCTATTTTATATTAAATATGTAAATAAATTTATATTTAGGTTCCAAAAAAAATTTAACAAATTAATTCGATTTTCAATTTTATATTAAATATGTAAATAAAATTATATTTAGGTTCCAAAAAAATTTAACAAATTAATTCGTTTTTCAATTTTATATTAAATATGTAAATAAATTTTTATTTAGGTTCCAAGAAAATTTAACAAATTAATTCGTTTTTCAATTTTATATTAGGGGAGACCGGGGCGTAAAAGCTAAGGGGCGTAATAAATAATTGTAATTTATTTAAAAGTCCTAAGTCGAAATAATTTCACTCCCCACTCAAGTTAATGTACTTGGTGTACTGCAAGTTTGTAGCAAGTTTCATTGATATTCATTCACAATTGTAGAAAATATAGTAGAAAAACTAATTTTGACACACCAAAGTAAATTTTAAACATTTTTTTATTTGTTATATTTTTTTCAAAAATAATTTAAAAATCAATCAATATCACGTTTTGAGCTCGAAACATTTATTTTTAAGGGACAATAGGAGATTTTTGATTAACACTTACTGTATTGATAAAAATATCAAAATATTCAAAAGTACTCCCGGGACGTAATGGCTAGTATTGCCAGGGGCGTGATGGCTAGTGCATTTCTTATAGGATTATTGTAAAAAAAATAATTTTGCTTTGAAAACTATTTCAGAGATCAGAAAAGTATTTAAAAAATTGTAATTTAAGTGTTAATTATAAATGTGAATTTTATTCATTAAAATAAATTTATTATACAGTTTCTTACTTTGATTAAAGACTATTACTTTGATTAAAGACTATTTCGCAAAAAAATTAAAAGTTTTAGTTAAATATGTTTCATTTTCAATAATTTATATAATAAATTTAATGTACAAACCTTAATTAACAATATTTAGTTCAAATATTATAAAATTTGAACTTAAAAATAATAATTTTACTTATTAGCCATAACGCCCCGGCCTGGGGCGTATTGAATAGCTCTGCATTACTTCAGAAAAACCGTTCTAGAAAAAAAAGGAGGAGAGATATCGGGACGTATTTTTTTTTAAAAGAAAGCTGAAATACTAGAGTAACTTTCCTGTGGGATAAACATTTAAATAATGTAAAAATGACGAAGTAAAACAACAAAGAGTAAAAAGTTAGCCACTACGCCCCGGTCTCCCCTATGTGTGTGTAAATTTCTAAAGCAAATGTTTAATTTCCCGGGGAGAAAGAAAAGGAAATAGAGCCATTGTAATAAATCTTTTAATTTAATATACTTATAATCTGCAAAAAAATACCTCGACGAATATTATTCTAAAATGTAAAGAAAAGTTTATCTTTCTCACAGGCTTTGAAATGAAAGGAAACGCTGCCTTAGAAAGAAAGAAAGAAGGGAAAATATCATCTTGTTAAAAACTTAAAAACTCAAATATATGAGAGAGAGAGAGAGAGAGAGAGTGGAAGTTACTAGAAAACGTCACTCGATCAAAAGTTAGTTAAAGAACTTTCTTCTTGAGAAAATTTTCTCTTTTACAAAATAAATAATTGTCATATAGATATACTTTTATGAGTGTACATAGTAAATTATATTTTGATGTTGAATTCATTTTATTAATGGAATTGAAAAAAATATATTATATAGAAAAATGTACCAAAAGGGGAGAAATTAATAGCAAAATGATAAAGCCATCGTCATTTGTCAAAAAAGAAAAAAAAATATTTCAAAATACTAATTTTTATCATATTTTCTCTATTAAGAAAAATATTAACCCTCTGATGTCACAAACACGCTATTAAGTCATTTTCCTCACCTTAAAATATAATGTTAAAAGTTACTTCCGGATTAAAATTTCATTCCGGAAATCAATCATTTTTTATACACCATAAGTATCAATTAGCATCGTTCCTTAAAAGAAAAATTTTTTTTTAATCTAATTGAAAAGAAAAAGAATTAACTTTATTTAGAAGAAAAAAGACCATAATAGCTAAATTTAAAAAATTAAAAAAAATTGTCATTATATTATATTATATATAATATAATTAT
>JUFY01001724.1:743-12617 GCA_001855655.1 Leptopilina clavipes
TATAAAATTCCAATAAAGAAAAAAAATAATTCGAATAATAAAAAATAGAAATAATACCAAAGAATACCAAAATAATAATACCAAATAATAATTAAATCAATTTTTTTTAATTAACCTCATAGAGATTTTTCTTAATTAAAGAAGAAAAAAAAAAGAAAATGGAAAGTAAAAGAGTTTAAGCTCTTATTTAGAGTATAGTTGATTGAATAACGAAGTGGAAAAGCAATTGATAATAATTTAAATAAAGAGTTAATTTTTCAAAAATATCGTTTGATATTTAAAAAATGAAAATTTTCTTTTAAATTTACAAAAAAAAAATTCCAATTAAAAATTGCATGCATCACTGAAAGGACACATAACGGAAAAATCAAGTATTACTTTAGAAAAAAAATTACCGCTATACTAACGCAAAAAAATAAATATAAAAATGAATTGAACAAACTGAAATCGATAAACAAGAAGAAAACAATTTTTTTTTACCCTAATTTTTCTCTTCCACTTTTAATTATTTAATAATCATTACATTTTCATTAACATTTAATTTAAAAAAAAATTTCTTTTTCAGTAATGTAAATTTAAGTTAATTAATTTTCCCTTTATTAATTACTGATTTAAATTTTGTTTAGTTCTCCAGAATAAAAATAAATTGCCAGCAGTTTTGTTGAAAATGAAAACAAAATAAATTTTTTTTCTGGATTAAAACAAAAGAATTGGAAAATGAAAAAAAAATATTTTCAAAACTAGAAAAGGTATTTTAAAAAAATTTTTTTCATATAAGAAAAACTTTCTCCTCTATTTTAGCCGTAAAAATATCGAATGCAAATAAAAAAAAAATTCACGAACTCTTTTTTACGAGGGAATAATTTTTTTTTTTGTGCTTGGAGATTGAAACCTTGATTTTAACGACACCGTTAGTCACATTGACCGCTTGTTCTACATTCTCTATCAAAATTCACGAACCTTCGTGATTTTTTCTATTCCCCATCACTTCCCTAATGGTGCAATTTAAATAATTCGACTCTCGAAATTATATTTAGCGATCGCCAAAAATCATATTATATATTATAATTAATATTGATGAAATTAATTTCTTTTTTTTATTTTTATTTTTTAAACGTCAATTAATTAATTAATTATTGCTAAATTATTCATTATTGTTGACAATTTAGTAATTATTGCTAAATTATTAATTATTGTTGATAATTTAGTTATTATTAAAATTTATGAATTATTGATAATTTATTAATTATTGTTGATAATTTATTACTTATTAAAATTTATGAATTATTGATAATTTATTAATTATTTCTAATTTATTAATTATTGCTAATTTATTAATTATTGCTAATTTATTAATTATTGATAATTTATGAATTATTGATAATTAATTAATTATTGATAATTTATGAATTACTGATAGTTAATTAATTATTGATAATTCATTAATTGTCAATTTTTTAATAAAAGTGAATAAAGAAAAAATAAATAATTAAATTGCAAAAATACAGAAAATAAAAAATACAATATTAATATATTATCAATTTATTAATTATTGATAATTCATTAATTATCAATTTTTAATAAAAGTGAATAAAGAATAAATAAATAATTAAATTGCAAAAATAATGAAAATACAAAAATACATTAGAAAAGAAAAAGAATAAAAGTGTTTTTGCGATTAAAAAAAAAAAGAGAAAAAAAGAAAAATAAGAAGAAAGAAAGTAATTTTCAAGTGACAGTTAAGTTTTCTATTAAAGAGGGTTTATTAACTGTTTAATATCTTTGGCGCTTTTAAAGGGGTCATTAAAAAGGGTAATTGTGTTATTTGAAGTATATCGTGTTTCCCTCCTTGGAAATTTTCTATAAAGTTGTAAAGAGGACCTTCGCCTACTTTTTCGATCAATTTGCACAATTTTCATCTCATAAATAATTAACACTATTTCCTATTTAAGTCGCATAACATGTCTTTTTTTTTATTCTCAAACGATTTTTCCTTTTTTTTTTGGACCGAAAATCAATATAATGAAATTCAAATGTTAAAATTGTTCAATAAATTCGAGGTTGAGTATTAATTCGTCATTTTAGTCACGAAGATATCAGTATAGGTACCTATATATATATATATAGATATTATCGATACCCTAAACTGAAAATAAAACAGAAAAAGTATTTAAAAAAAAAAAAATAGATTTTTTTTTTGAATTTTTATCCAAAAAACTTAAAAATTCTTTAAATTCGGCAAAAAATTGAATTTACAGAAAAACAATTTTTTTTCACATACAAAATGAATTTTAAAGTTAATGAATTAATTATATTATTATTAATTAGCGATAAAATTCTTTAAATTCGGAAAAAAATTTATTTTACAGAAAAATTTTTATTTTTTCATATATAAATTATAAAATGAATTTTAACGTTAATGAATTAATTGTATTATTAATTAGCGATAAAATTCATTAAAGTATTTTTATATTTTTTATTACAATTTTTTTCGCAAAATAAAATTATTTTCATCTTGAATAATTTTATTTGCAAAAAAAAAATTTTTTAATTCAACTATATTTTTTTCACGTTTAATTTGAATTTATAATTAAAAAAAAATATGATATATATAAAAGGTCAGGGCACTTAGTCAAACTTTTGCCAATATATTTATATATACATATATATAGACGTAGAGAGAGAGAGAGAGAGAGAGAGAGAGAGAGAGAGAGAGAGAGAAAACCACACCACTTTGTGGGCATTTCATAAGCGAATATTGGACATGACTAAAAATAAAATCTCATTAATGGCCACGAACCTCTATCACACATTTTCTCTTCCGTTAATTGCTCCATAGATTCATTGTTAGTTATATATACCGTCTCCTTTAGTTTTCCTTAACCGATAAATAAATTTTTGCCACGAAAATTGATTTTTTTCTTTCTTACTAATTTACTTCTTATATTCTCAAGTTGGACAATTTTTTTAAAATCGCATTTTTCTCATTTTTTTCGAAAAATGGAAAATTTTTAATAATAAAAAAAATATATAAATATATAAAAATATACTTACCCTCTTTTTTTGTTTTCAGCTGCTCCATCTCCGACCAATGATGCCAGTAAAAATCAAACGCCTCCCACGTTGCTTTCGAGTTTGAGAAGTGTTTTATTTGTCATTGGAACTGTGGTCATAGCAATCGCCGCTGTTTGTAATTCACTCACCTGGTAAAAAAAAATTAATTAGTTGATAATGATAATAATAATAGTAATAATAATAATAATAAGAAACAATAAATATTTTTTCAATAATTCGAATTTTACAGGCATTTGCAATATTTTTTCAATAATTCGAAATTTTTTTTTTTACAGGCATTTGCAGAGGTTTTGGGGCGCATCGGGTGATTTTTGGCAAGCGCAATGGGACAAAATTTTAGACAAATTGGGAGACGATCCCGTCACGTTGTGGGTTTTTGGTAAAGAAAAACGATAATTATTTATATTAAAATTATAATTAAATAACTAATAGAGAAAGAGAAAAAATTTTTCTTTTTACAATCGAAATATCTTGATGAGTTTTTTTTTGATTTTGTAATTTTTTTCTTCTATTTTTGTTGCAGGATCGATGGGTTTAACTTTTATTGTTTATTGGGTGTTTGGTGGAATTTATACAATTCTTGATATAACGAATAAGCCGGCGGCATTGCGTCGTTATAAAATTCAACCGGGCACAAATGAGCCAGTCGATTCAAAGGAGCTGTGCAAAGTAATAGCGCAAGTGCTATTTAATCAGCTAATCGTGAGTTTACCGTTATCATATGTCAGTTATCACTTGATGGAGTGGCGCGGTTATCCCTCTGTTCGTGAACTACCCACTTTTCATTGGGTTTTAGCCGAACTCGCTATTCACATTCTTTTCGAGGAAATTGGTTTCTATTATTCTCACAGGTACGGCAAATATTCTATATAATTCCCGTCAATTATATTTTCTTCTTCGACTTCTTAATTGGAAAATATTCAATTTTTATCCAAATGTTCAATTTAAGCTGCTTTTGAAGAATTAGAATTTTTAAAATGAAAAAATTTATTTTTTGAAGAAATAGAATTTTTCAATTGTAAAATTTCTATTTTTCAAGAATTCGAATATTTTAATTTAAAAAAAAACAATGAAAAATTGTCAAAAAATAAAAAAATGGAAAAAAAAAATTGTAAAATTTGGAGAAATTTGCAAAAAATTATTTTTATAGAGAATAAAGAATCGCATCGACTAGAAGAAATTATGTAAATAAACTTGAATTGATATTGTTTTTTTTTCTCTCTCTTTTGCAGATTATTGCACAGTCGTTATCTGTACAAATATATTCATAAGCAGCATCATCAATGGACCGCGCCAGTGGCTGTGACTGCAATCTACTGCCATCCTCTCGAGCACATTGGCTCAAATTTATTTCCACCATTTTTAGGTGTCCTTATATGCGGCTCTCACGTAGCCACTGCCTGGCTATGGTTTTCACTCGCCATTCTGTCAACGCTCAACGCCCATTCAGGATATCATCTGCCATTCTTCCCGTCACCCGAGGCACATGACTTTCATCACTTGAAGTAAGTGCGCTTCAAGCAATTGTCTCTCTCACAATTCACATTTTTCTTCCCCCCCAAAAAAACCCCATATTATTTATTTTTCATTCCTAATGGGAAGAAGAAGGGAATTTTTTTACCTTCTTAATTTTTTCATTCAATTTTCCATTCAATTTTCTATTCAATTTTCATTGAAATTCAACCTTTGAAAAATAAAAAATTTTAATTCAAAACAATTTTCTTTTGTCAGATTCAATCAGTGCTTTGGTGTATTGGGCGTTCTGGATCGTCTCCACGGAACTGACACACAATTCCGAAACTCACGAGCTTGTGCGCGACACATCACAATGCTGAGTTTCGTTCCACCGCGAGAAGCATTTCCCGATGAAGTGAAATACAAGTCAAAATAAGCAGAAAGGGAAAAAAACTAAAAAGAAATTTTTTTCTTTTATCGAGAAAAAAATAGGCAAAAGAAAGAAAAATTCCTGCGAATCTGAACAGGTATTTAAAAAAAAAAAGAAAAGAAAAAAAATGAATTGAAGAAACGAAAGATTAATCGTTGCTATGGAAACTGTTCCTAAGGTAGCGGTCGTTATGGAAACTGTTAACATAGTAACAGTCGCAATGGTAACAGTTGCTATAGTAACGATTGCCATGGTAACGAAATCCTAAAAATTAAAAAAAAAATTTTTTCAATCATTGCATTTTTCTGAAAATTTCAAAACTAAAAATATTTTTTTTAGAATAAATTCTTTCTATTTTAAAAACATTTTTTTTCCAAACTTAACTTTTGAGAAAAGCGACTATAAATATTTCATCGAATTTTTCTGAAATTTGAATTCAAAATATTGTTTATTCACAAAGAAAAATGAACAATTTTTTTTTTTTGTGAATAAGAGAAGTAAATAATTTTAGGTACGCTAATTGTTTACAAAAATTATTTGTAAACAATTTATAATAGACGTACAAAATTAAAATAATCGCGCACTTTAGGTGCAAAAAAAATTGTGTAAAACTGTGAAACAAAAACAAAACAAAACAAAAAATAATGCAAGATCTTTATACGTACTTTGCACGACTGTGGAGCACATGTGATACGTTATGAATTTTTCGCAAAATGCGTTGTGTTTATTTTTTTATTAATTTTTTTTTATTTCTTTTTGAATCGCAAGCTTACGCATTGTTTTGTTATACTTTTCTTTATTGCACAATTCATCAAAAAGATGACGAAAATATTATAAATAATATTAGTGAATTTTTTCCAAGTTTGATGCAGAAAAGTTAGAAATTTTATTTTATATTCAACATTTTGTCGAATTTAAAAAAAATCAAGTTTTAATTTTTAAGAGACTAAATTTTAGAATTGAATTTTTATTTTTATATAATTTTATACATTACTCTTTTCTTCGCATATAAATTAATTTGAAAATTCTCCTTTTTTTCTTGAACTGTCTGAAAAAATTTTCTTGATTTTATTTATTGTCACGAATATCTAATTTTTTGGGTTTTTTAATATTTATTTAATAATTAAAAATTTGTTTTAATACTTATTTATAATTTAAAAAGAACCAGTTATAAAAATTCCAGAAAAGGAAATAAAAGAAATTCTGTTTCAAGCTTGAGAAACTCGAAACAAAAGACCGCGCACATTTAGTTTTCGAAAAAAAAAGAAACGATTTTTATAAACCAATCAACGACTGTTTTTTGAAGATTTATTTGTTAATTAAGTCCTTCCTTGGCTGTCTCGAGATAATAGAGGGGGAAAAAAACGAGTGACAGACAAAGAATATGGACTAAAAAAAGAAGAATGTAAACGTTAAATTCTCACAACTATTTTTGTATTAAAACCTTTGTTACAACACAGCAAAGAAAAGAAAAACAATATTGCCTCTAAACGTGTAGATTTTAGTCTATGTAAAAAAACGTAATCTTTCACTTAGTGAAGAAACTAAAGAAGAACCAAGGTTAGAAAAATTCAATCAAGAGAAACGAGAAAAACAATTTTAAAAAAATAATTTTCGGGATTATTTCGAATTTCCGATAATAGAAGAGAGAGAGACAGAGAGAGAGAGAAAAATAAACAGAGAAAAAATATTCTTACACTCCAAAAATATATACAAATAACGAAAAAAAAATGAAATTTCTATTTTAATTCAAAGTGTTAACTTTGAAGGATTTTTTTTTCTTCCCAAAAACAGAAAATAAAAAAAAATTTGTTCTTTTAAAAGAGGATTCTAAGATTTCACGACGTTCGTGATTTATATCTTTAATCGATTTATGGCGAAACAACGTTTATGTATATGCGATAAGCTTATTAATAAAATCATAAAAACAAAAGTCACGAATTTTATTTATTTTTCCACAAATATTTTTATTTGTAATTCACATTTTTCTTTTTCACTTTAAAAAATGTTTCGACACTATTATTTACTGTGAATGAAAAAAATAAAATATTCTATTTAAACAAAAAAATTGGATTTGGTAAAAATGGATTCATTTTAGTAAATTAATTTCTTTTTCGTATAATTATATATTTTTAGTAGTAGTATTTTTTTTTTTTTTACAATATTTGTACAAAAATAATTGTTTCGACAAAATACATTTTGTAAAATTAAAAAAAAAGAATATATTTTCATGTCAAGAATTTTTGTAAATGTAAATTTTTAAAAATAGATATTTTTTCTAAATTCGAAGAAAAAAATCTCGGAAATTTCATTTTAGTGAAAAAAAATATTAAAAATAGGTCCAAATTACGTTTGAATATTCTTTAGTCGTGTTCACGCATCTCAATTATAATCTCTCGAATGACGATAAAAATTATCAATAGAGTCGCGAAAAGAGGACGGCACAGAAAAAATACATTGCTATAAAAATAAAACAAAAAAATGACAAAAAAATACTCGCGAAATTCTACAAAATTTACTAATTTTTCGAAAACTTTTACCAATTCGATAATATTTATTTCTTTAAAAATATAAAAATTAAAAATATTAATAAATATTTTTTTATATTATAAAAAAAAAATTTGTGACTTCTCTAAAACGAGAATTAACGAATCGTAAAATTCTCCATTTCGCAGTTTATCAACAATTTATTAAGAAAATTATTTAAATATATTTTCTTTCTAATCCTGATTTTTTTTTGAATTTTTATAGGAAAAAAATTAAAATTTATTCAGAGCGGAAAATCCCCCATTTGGACCTATTGAATACTTATAGAAAAAAAAGATCGAGATGCGATCCTTCTAAATCTATAATCTATTTTCTATATATGAATAGTTTGATTTTATTTACAATATTTATTCCATGTTTTTTTTTGGAATATCTCTATGTACATTCTTAAATGCAAATGAATTTGAATTATTACTGAAAAATACTTCAAAAACAAAAAATTTGTCAATAACAGCAAAAAATAGTTTCAGTAACAATTAACAATTTCCATAATGTATAAAAATAATTAAAAATTCTTCTTTTTTAATGCATTTCATTCATTATTCCCCATCAAAATAGAATCAAAAAAATTCTGAAACTTATTGTCAATTTTTTTTTGTTTATAAAAAAATTATAGTATTTTCTCTCAAAAATTATCCCCTCTTACAGAATTCATAAAAAAAAATCTCGGAACTTTAACGTGATCGAATGACAATTCATTCGCTTTAGAATTCGTCAAAATTTGTTCAACATTAACAATACTTAAAATTTGGAAGACATTTCTTTTTTCGTATTAATAAAATTTTCTTATTTGAATATTATTTCATAATTTTGGAAAAATATTAAACTTTGAAATTTTGAAAAAGAAAAGTTAAGAATTAAATTCTCCAAAATTGTAATTTTTTTAACAATTGTTTATAGAATAAAAAATAAAAAGTGATTAGAATTTACCAAAATCTCCAACGATATTGAACATTTTGAAAATTCATTTGGATGGAAAAAAGAATTATCATCACTCATTATACATTCCGTCAATGAGAAAATCCATTCGTCGATAATGTCTCTTATCCCAACAGTCTCTGCCTCTTCTGTATAAAATATAAGTGGCAACACTTAACAATGGAACAGTGAAAATTGTAATCATAATTGGCACAACGTAATCAATTTTTCTCGGCATTCCAAGTGGCGGTGATTTTGTAGGCGATGCTGGAATTGGTTTATCGACATTTACACCACCAATTGTCACTGTTGGTTTTAATTTGTGTTTTTTTACTTTCTCTGTGGTATTTTTCAACGGCATTTTCATTGTTACTGTTGATAAATGTTGACTCGTGTTGTTTAAATTTACCGGTATTTTTACAGTCGATTTCTCTAAATTCACCATTGAATCTGTCGTTTTATTTAATTTTCCGATGAATTTATTTTTCTTGAGAGTAATTTCCCCGTCAGTGACAAGAGTTTCATTACCAACGCCTTTTCGTGGTTTAATATTACTTTTTTTTTGTTCAATGTTTTTTTGATCATTTGAATCCTTGGAATTTTTATCATTTTTATTTGCCTCCTCAATTTTATTCACTGTCGAGTGAGACGAATTTTTGTCGGGAATAATTGAAGTCTCAAATTTCGCCGATGTAACCAAGTCAATTTTTCCACCGCCTTCCAGAATAAATTGCTTTACATTGCTAATCTGCAATGGAAGTAAAGTTTTTTTAAAAGAACCTAAAATGTTCAAAAAAATAATAATTTAAGTTATGCCACCTTTTTTTGAAATAAAACTCACAAGAACTGAAATTGTGAGACAATAAATAGAATTTGACGGAAAGAATGTTTATTAATCTGAGACAAACGAGTTTATATTACCATCAACGTGAATTCCATTTCACTTGACGATAATATTGCGTTAGTATTGTTTCTAAATGTTGATTACGCAACTTGTTTGGTTTCAGACTGACCATTTATGAAAACAAATACAAAATTTTAATTGTGTAATTGTACTTCAGATTAAAGGAAAATTTTTATTTATATTTCAACTCTCGAAAAACAATCCAATTTTGTTTTTTAATTGAAAAATAAAACAAACAAAAATTTGGAACTAAATTATAAGTGTAAAAAGCTACAAAAAGGCAGAAAAATTTTAACAATGTAAAATTTTTTATTTAATTTCATTTAACAATGTAAAAGAAATTCAGTGAAACAAAAATTATCGGAAAATCTCAAAAACACGTTGATTTGTTTTATTTATTTATATTTATAAAATAGTGATTGAAAGAAAAATTTATCAGTGGACTTACAGAAGAATTGTCAATTTTTTCTGTAGATAAATTCGTTTTAGAGGAAATTTTGCTGTCGTCGACAGGATCCTTCGTGACCTTATCCACTGTCTTGGAAGTTGTATTATTTGTACTTTGTTGTTCAAGATCTAATTTTGTTTCCTTTTTCGTGACTAAGGTTAGGACAGATGTCACAAACATAAGTACACAAAGCACATGGAGAGGATTCATTTTTAAACCAACTTTCAAATCAAACAAGAAAGAACTCCTTCAACTTCGATACAAAGAGCAAAACCTTCTAAAAAATATAGAAAACTAAAAAAATAAGTGGCAATAACCACTTTTACTGTAGTTACTCCATAACTGTCTGTCAATCACTTTATGAAAAGAAAAGTATAGAGAAAAACTGGTATGAGAACTAGCTAGGGAAAAATGACAAGCACGCAATCGACATTGCGCATCCATTGCTACCAACCGTTGCGTTAAAACCAGACAGGGGGAAAATTTAAATAATCTCAAATCAATTTTTATTAAATAATTAAAAACTCTCTAAAGGATGTTAATTATAAATAATCATCGTGCGACAAAATGATTTTTAATATTTCGTAATACATTGAAACTCAATATGGTAGTTTTTATTTAAAATTAAAAAAAAATTGTCGATAATGAAATAGGGGAAGCACAGAATTTCTTTATCATTTCGAACATTAAAATATTAATTGTGGGAATTGGGAAATTTTCAATTTTACAAATTCTTACATATAGATACAGTGAGATTAAAACAAGTAAATTAATATTTGTGACGCGCTTTGAAGATAGGGACCTTAGAAGCAAAGTCTTAGGTTATGTTCGTAATTAGGAAAGTTAGAAGTTAGGAAAGTGCGTGTAATATACTTTCAAATACAAAACTAACATATAATTGTGCAAAAATATATTAGATATTAATAATTTATTGTCACGTAAGTATTAAATTTCTTGCATCATCATCATAATTATATTTCATTTAATTTATTTATTAAATAAAATACATTATTTATTATGGGTTATTATTATAGGTTATGTTTAGGAAAGTTTTTGCTTGATTTAAGATTCATTTTTAATTACCTGAAGTCAAAAACAGTTTTTATTAATTATTTAGTACATAAAATAGTTAATAAAAATAGTTTTTGACATCAAATAAATAATTAAAAACGAATTTTAAGTCAAGCAAAACCTTTCCTAAACATAACCTATAATTTGTTGCCGCGTAGGTCCCTTTTATCGTGGAGCGTCAATTTGTTAAATAAAATACATTATTTATTCAATTTAATAAATAAATAATGTTAAGACGCAGACACAGCTCGTGGCTACCTGCCAGTTGTCATGGCAACGCACCAGAGGAAGAGAAAAAGAAAATTTTAATTTGAATTTAATGTTTCTTTTACTCCAATTGTCTTTCTCTCTTACTCTAATTGCTGTCTGTGCAGGCAGCCAGAGCTGTGAGTGGTCCTTTAGAAGTAACCAGGGTTGCGCACGTAATATACATCAGGCTGTGTCCACAATAGGCTCTTTTTATGTCCTTGCGTCGAACATAACAAAAAAATACAAAAGATTTCATAGATTTCTTTGTATTTTTTTGTTATGTTCGACGCAAGGACATAAAAAGAGCCTATTGTGGACACAGCCTGATGTCCTTACGTCGAACATAACATAAAAATACAAAGAAATCTATGAGATCTATTGTATTTGTATGATATGTTTGACGTAAGGACATAAAAAGAGCCTATTGTGGACACAGCCTCAGGTAAATTACATGGAGTTTTCTAAGTGTATTACGTACGTATATTACGTCCCTAGACTAAGAAACAATTCAATTTTGTATGGTGGGGGGTAAAATACCTATTTTACTTATGTAAAAAACCTACGTAATATACGTCAAAAACTCCGAGTTACGCGTAACTGCTCAACCCTGATTTTAGCGCTATTATTTTAGTTCGTGGTGGCGGCGCTAAAGTGTTGGCAACGCCTCAAGTCAATTAAAAGGTTGTAGTGATTCGAATTTTAACCTTCGTGATATATACATGTTTTATGAGGCGGGAAAATTTCTTGCCATTTTACACTAAGTGTCGTTCTTTGAAA
>JUFY01001889.1:132-13053 GCA_001855655.1 Leptopilina clavipes
TAAAAAAAAAATTTTCTACTAACTTATTAGTAAATTTTAACTAATTCAAAAGCAAAAAGTGAGTCACTAATTCAAATTGGTTAAAATTTTTACTACTTCAAATTTAGAGAGTATTAAAACTATACTCGGGTATTACTTTCAAATCGAAATTAATTTTCTTTAGACCGAATAACATGGATTTATGGAGTTCAGGAAAGATTCAAAGAAGGCGTTATGAAACTCGTTTTGTTTTTGGATGCATATATATTAACGCGTAAACCGCGACATATGGAGGTAAGTTAAAAAAAAAATAAATAAAAATTATAAACGACCTTCAAAATATTAACGTGAAATTCTATTAATAATCAAAAAGATCATCCTACCGAAAGCAGAAACCACGACAAAAGCCAATTTTTACAATAACTTTGAATCGTGGTTAGGTGGAGGTCTATTAACGTCGTCAGGTCAGTTCATATTTGTATTAAAAACTCGCAAATAAAAAAAAGAAAAATCGAACAAAAAATCCAACACTGTAAATTTTTTTTCCACACAGGTGAAAAATGGTTTCACAACAGAAAACTTTTAACGCCAGCTTTTCATTTTGGTGTTGTGGAACAATTTATCGAAACAATGTCAGAAAAAGCAGAAATTCTTGTCGAATGTTTAGAAAATGAATTAAAGCAGAATGGAGGGAAATCAATCAATTTTTATAAGCATTCTGTTCGATGTGCGCTTGATATTATTTGCGGTAAAAAGAATAAATCCATTTTTTATATTGTCCAAAGGGGAAAAATTTACTTTCTCACAAAAATTTTTTTTTCTAAAAAAAAGGAGTAAATTATTCGAGATAATGCATAATTTTCAGAAACTTCAATGGGAGCAAATATGGACGTTCAAAGAAATCAAGACATTCCATACATCAAAGCTCTACACATGTATGTAAAAGTGATATAAAATATATAAAATCCAATAATTTTCCAGAAAAATAATTAGGTTCACCTAATTTTACAGTTTACTTCATGCACTTGGAAAGAAAATATTTTATCCATGGTTAAAATGGGATTGGCTATTTTATCAAACAAAATTAGGAAAGGACTTTAAAAAGTCTGCCGAGATAATGAGAAACTTTACAATTGCGGTAAATTTCCCATAATTTTATATCAGTTTATAAATTTTACAATAAAAGTAAAATATTGAAAAAATTCGAAATTTTCAGATTATTAAAAAACGAAGACAACTTCGAATTACGAGAAATTCACAAGAAAATCGTGATGAATTCGGTAAATTTGCTATTATATACGAATTTAACAATTTTTTCTTCAACACTCAATAGTAATTTGTGAATAATAAAATTTATTTTCCACTCTCTTAAAAAAAAAGGTAAACGACAAAAGAAAGCTTTCTTGGATCTTATGTTAGATTTGGACGAGAATGAGAAAGTTCATATGACAGATGAGGAAATAAGAGAGCAGGTGGAAACTTTTATGTTCGCTGTGAGTGAATCAAATTTTTACGAGGCGAAAAAAAAATAAATTGCGAATTATCCTAGTTTAACCCTTTGAGTATGTGCTTTCAATCTTTTGATAAACTTATGAATTTTCATCGTTTTGTAAAAACAGAGAAAAAATCAATATATCAATACTTGTTTATAATTTAGTTCAAAATTTTATCAAATTTCGATTCAAGGCACAAACAAAAAATTAATAAACTTTCTTCTAAAATAAATCAAAAAACGTTATTTTTTTTAAAGAGAAAAAATCTCCTTTTTGAAGAAGATATAATCTAAACGAAAGTGTTATTTGTACTTATGAAAAATACTTGAACGTAAATATAGAAATTTCCAGCTGTTTGTATTTTATATTCTAATAATTAATAATTGGATTAATTTCCCAGGGTCATGATACAACTGCGTCAGCGATAAATTGGGCAATTTTTAATCTCGGTAATAATCCTGAAGTTCAAAAAACGCTACACGAGGAATTGGATGCAGTATTTGGAGACTCAAAGGAACCAGCTACTATACAACAAATCGCTGAACTCACATACCTCGAACGTGTGATCAAAGAAAATCTGAGATTATATCCCTCCGTTCCAATGATTGGACGATACTTGACGGAGGACCTCAAATTAGGTTATTAATATTTCCAAATAGCGTAATATTGCCATGCAAATTTTGAAATATCACATTGCAATATTGCAATATTGCAATATACCAACAAACGATATTTCGTATATTGTTCCGTAAAATTAATGTAAAAACACGTAATTTTTACATAACAAAAAAAAGCATTGTTACAAAATTGTTACGTAAATATTTCATAACTTTGTTACGTAACTGTGACAAGTGTCACAAGAGTCAGAATTTTTTTGGTAATAAACTAAAGTACGATTTTTTTTCCATTACAGAAATAGCTACGTAAATATTTTTGTTGGTATAAAAATTCAAAAATTCAAAACGAAAATAAAAAAAAATAATTCGCAACGTAAACTTTCTGTTTCAGACGATTTCACTATTCCCAAAGGAGCAAATATTGGCCTTAACATAATTGGTCTACATCGAGATCCCAATACATGGTCAGATCCTTTAAAATTTGAACCTGATCGATTTTTACCAGAAAATTGTCGAAATAGAAATCCTTATGCATACATTCCATTTAGCGCAGGACCGAGAAATTGCATTGGAATGAAATTTGCCATGGCTGAACAAAAAATTGTTTTAACAGCAATTCTACGAAAATGGCGCGTTGAAAGTGAAAAAAGACCCGAAGAAATGAAATATCAAGCCAATATGATCCTAAGTCCATATAATGGAAATCAAATCAATTTCATTCCACGATAATAAGTCTATATAATAATTAAATGCACTCTCTGACTTTTTAGAATTGAAAATAATAATTATTAAAATTTAATTACTTGGGAATATATTTTTTTTTTTGGGGAAAAATTTTTGTCAAACATGGATTTTATACCATAAACAGAATAATACATGATTTATGGAGTCAGGGAAAATTACTGTAATATCTAAGTTTAGTGTGGTGGAAAATGAAAGAGAAAACACACACACAAACAAGTTTTAGTGTCGGTTCGGAAGTTTCTAAAATGAGGAAACGTGAGACGAATGTGGAATTTTGAATTTCCACTACGTCAATAATAAAAAGTCGTTACCAACACAATCAAGTATATATTGACTCTCTTCAAATAAATTAGGTCCTTTTTTAAAAAAATGTTTATTAACATTTTCTCAAAATCATTAAAAATTAATATTTTCCTAAGATTCTGAACGTTCAAATGAAACTTGAAATTTATTTATTTCCTCTTCAAGATCAAATTTTATTATAATGTTGTAATGTTATAATTATTATAATTTTATTATAATCTATTCAAAAATAAATTACAAAGCTTCAAAATATGTTTAAGCTTTTTATTTATAATAAAATAAAATTTAAAATAAAATAAAATAAAAATATAATAAAATAAAAATATAATATCTAGGGTTCAAAATTCTACGTTCGTATTTTTCGTTTCGAAATCATAAAAAACCCGAGTTACAAACGCTTCATTTATATTTTTGCGTTCCACTATTTTTCTCTCTGGGGGCATTTTTTTTTTATTTTTAATTTCCCTGGCCTGGGTGTGTAACCTTATCAAAATTACCACAACGGTACAGCGTGTCATGCACATATGATATGACGTGTAATGAAGTACCTTGGCACCACAACCACCTGTACATTCTTGTTATTCGTGACTTTTAGGGGGGAAAAAATAAAAAAAATAAATAAAAAAGTGCCGGTAATCTTGCAACAGAACGCTTATCTGACGAAGCTTTTGCACGCGCAAACTCTGGTTATAAATTTACAATATTCCGCTTTGGCGTTCCTATGGGGGGACTTTGAACAGTCACTCTAATCATAACTTATGACCGTTTAAAAGACATTTGTTGCATATGCGTGACAAATGTATTAAAGATCTCTTTTCTCTAAACCTCAAACTCAACATTTTGCAATTATATGCTCAATTTAACTAAATCTTCATTCAACGAAATCTTTTTCTAAATTTCAGATTTTCCTAACCAAGAAAAATCTCTTTTGAAAAATTAAAACAATCGATTGAATTTACACTAGAAAAATTATAAAATAACTTTTCATATTTACAAAATAAAATCTAAACAATTTCTGTCAATTTCTGTCAATTTTTACTAATTTCGAAGTCAATTTTACTATAAAGTAAATTTTAGTAAAATTTAGTTAAACTTCACGTCAAACGTAGTAAAATTTACTCCCGAAATAGTAAAAATTGACAAAATTCCGAAGACAGTTTTTATGGTTTTACTTTATAAATATTAAAAGTTATTTTATAATTTTCTTTCCATGTAAAAAAAAAGTTGCAAAATTCTAATACGTTTCGAAACATATTTAATTTTAGGAATAAAAAAATACCACAGCGGAAATATTATCTAGAGTAATTAAAAAGCGATAATAATGAAAAACACGAAATAGGCGTCAATGGTCTCTCTCTTTCTCTCTCCGAGGGTATAAGAAATTTAGACAGGCTAGCGTGTGTCCATTCTGTTTGGTGATTACGGTTTCTGATTTTACACACATATAAACACGACACGAGAGTTGTAAACTTCAGTTAGTCTGACAGACAAAAGCGCGTTAAAAAAAGGCAGTTAAAAAACATGAATACAAATAGGAATTTTAATTTCTATCGTTTTTAGCAACAAATGTGAAGCATTTGAAAGCAGAGAGATTATTCATATTGTAATATACGGAAAAAGGCGGAAACTAAATTATTCCTCTGTTTCATTTTTCAACAAGTATCTCTATTATATTCATAATAAGGAAATATCCTTATTAATTATATTATTAATAATATAATAATATTCCACACTACAAGTGTAGAAATAGACCTCATTGAAAATCTCTTAATACAGTTAATACTTAATAATAAGCATATATGTATAATAAAGCATGCAAAAAGAAAGATTTTTTGAAAAACTCACCTGGATTGACAGCTTGGCATAGATTGAGGAGCGGTAGCCAACAGAGCACGAGAACCGCCCTCTGCATCTAAAACATCAAGAAAAAAATACGTTGTTATTATTATAAATATTATAAATATTTCTGAATTTCCTTCAAGTTCAAAAATTCACTGGAAAAAAAATTTAATCTAAACAATGAATTATCTTATTATTAAATCAAACAAATTTTATTTGAGTCAACTAAATGATATTTCACTGAAAAAAAATGTATTTGATTCAAATAATGAATTACTTGACTATTATCAAATAAATATTTATTTGTGTCAAATAAATTTTATTTGAGTCAATTAAATTTTATTTGAGTCAATTAAATGGTGTTTGACTCAAATACAGAAATTATTGATTAAATTACAGTTTATTTGATTTAAATAAAAATTATTTGGTTCAAGTAAATATTTATTTGATAATAGACAAGTAATTCATTATTTGAATCAAATAAATTTTTTTTCAGTGTTGAGGGCTCGCAGTGAAATTAGCGACGGTTATTTGATAATCAAATATTTATTTTTTTCAATGTATATAGTTAATCGAAATAATTTTTGAAAAAAATTTTTTTTACTGTACACGGAGATAATTTTTATGTGAAAGATGTATATCGTAAGCTGCGTACTTTTGTGAAGTAGAGCATTAAACTGCACAATAAACCGACTCATAAAACTTACATCGTTGCTATCATTAAATTCAGTGACTTTTTCTAGAGTATAATCGCTCAGAAAAGCAAATTACTTCTGAAATATTCATTTCAATTTCGCTCTTCTTTAACTTTTCGCTTCACGAACAAGAATATATATATATATATATATATATATAATAAGTTGAAAGTTAAGAATGAGAAGGAATTTTCGTAACAAGTTGTCGATTTATAATGAGTTTGGTATGTAAAGTTCACGAAATAATATTCGTTATTTCAAGGATAAATATAGGACCAATATAAAGAAGTAAATAAATAGTTATTTAAAGTATTCGAAAATAGGTATTTTTTATTCCTAATGTATATTTTTACCATCTCCATATTTTGCCCTTTTCCATTTCTATAAGAAATGAAGAAAAACATTTTTCTAAATTATTTTACCATTCAATACGAAACTATATAAGGAAAATAGTAAAATTCAAAAATAGAAATTTGCAATACTGTTGGAACTTTTACGGAACCGAAAAGATATCGACATGAATAATTTTCATATGAGAAATTCTTGAAATCAGACATTTTTAGTTTTTGTTGCTGGCATATATTATAGTTTATTTACATTTGACATGCGGCACATGTGAAATGTCATGCTTCTTGATATGACAGTTGAGAAATTGTCTCGGAAATGTGTCTTAACGTGTATAATCTTCAAATACTTTTTGAAAAAGAAAAAACTGTATATATTGGAGTGCAAGCTCTTTTATATAAGCTTTATATCCTGCAGTCAGGTTATTTTTTGTACTTCCACATATAAGCTTTTCAATAGTTAAAAATTTCCCTCAATCAAACTTCCGATAACGACACGTCGGCACTGACGATTGAAAGGAAATATGATATATTTTCAACCCGCGATCGCTATCGCTTGCGTGGAAAACTAAACTAAAAAAAAAAACTCAAAAAAAAAGAAATCTCCACAATGCCTAGAGGCTAAAGTCGAGCTTTTTATTTTTAGATGTTCCGTTATTTCTATTTGCTGTCTAAAAAAGCGCAATATCGTGAAAATAAATAATTTCAATGGCACCTGACGTTCTCTTATTTTTTCAAAATCAAAAAATTCAGTTCTGCTTTTTCTCTTTTTCCAAAATGTGAAATAAATATTAATTTATTTTTCCAAAATGTGAAATAAATATTTAAAAAAAGCAATTACATTTTAGGTTTAAATAATTATTTGAAAAAAATTTATTACGTCACTGAATAAATGGTATTTAACGTTCATGTCAATTTAATGCTAAAACAAAAATACAATTTAATATAAAAAATTTTTTGAACGAGAAGAAATAAATGCCTATTAAACTAGAACATTTGGAAATGTAATTAAAAAATACAAATTAAATTTGAAAATTTTGAAATCATTTTTTTTTCCTTTATAAAGAACAATTCACTCCCATGAAAGTTACGTGTAATAAAAAATTGTTTTATATCTAACAATTTAGAACGTATAACGTTGAACTATATATTTAGCTTCATGTGCGCCTATAATAACTCGTGTATATTTGACCTATGCATCCATCCTTTGGGAAAATAGTGCCGGCCTACTTTTCACGTGACCCAAAATTGAAATACGTTTGATATTACACTATTTCGGACTCTTTTCTTTCATAAAAAAAAGTAAAAATAATGCACTGAATCTATTTTCAACTTTTTTCGTTAATACAAAAAAATAACTACTACTATTTAGTTATTATTTTCCTTTTTTCCAAAATTTGAAACAATTATTAATTATTAAACAATTAATAATTGAATAATAATAACTATTATTACTTCTAAAAGTGCAAAAAGACAGTATCAATAATAAATAACAAATTTATTACTAAAAATTTAACAAGAAAGTCAGAATACGATAAAAAAAATCAAATGCTAATAAAATCTATATTTCATCAAAGTTTCTCTCGGTTTAATTTGAAACACGCAAAAAGAAATTTCTTATACTTAGAATTAGAAATAGGTACAATATTAGCAAAAAAAAAATCGTGTACAATTTTTTACCGATCGAGAAAATGGAACAAATCTACCCATTTTTTGGGGGTATTTTTTTGTCTAATTGATTGACATTCGACAATTGCCAATGAGAATAGAAATGAAATAAACGTTACGTCAAGAGTATATAAAATTGAATTCAATTGTTCTTTCTTTCTGATTGAATAGAGAACGAATATTTCAAAAGAAACGGCGCTTTCATCAATTTCTATTTAATTAAGCACAATTGGTACACCTGTAAAGTATTTCAGAATTATTTATATATATATATAGAGAGAGACCCTCGAAATTATTGAGCGACGATTACTATACTTTCTGCGGGTAAAGTTCATTGACTATATCCTACTGTCATGTCAACATATATGCAAACACCAAAACGTGGAATGCAAACGTGCGTATGTATTTCAGGCTGTTAATCACGAAGGGACTGCAATCGACCTCTGAACTGTTGGGATGCAATCGACAATTGTATTGTATGCAATGCTGTATGGACATTTGCACACACAGGATTTGGAAAGAGAGAGAGAGAGAGAAAGAGAGAGAAAGAGTGGTGTAGAAGGAGGAAATGTGCTGCTAGAACAACCGGTGCACTTTTAACTCTCTCACCCAACTACCCTCGAAATTGCCTGCACTATTTGTCGTTTAACAAAAAAAAAAAAAAAAAAAAGAACAAAAAATGAAAGAAATACTGCCACTGGCAATCAAGCATCACCACTTCAAGATTTATTCAACCTAAATGAAATTTTCCCCCATTTTCCATTCAGTGACGACGTATGCTTGTTGGAAAAAAATTCAAAAAAATTTTACACACAATTTTCCATAAATGGAAAAATCAAAAATAATTATTTTTTACTAACTGCTAAAACAAAAAGTCAACCAAGCTTTACTAACAACTAATTCAAATTTATAAATTTTATATTATTATAATTTCGAATGTTGAATATTAATTTATGTGATTATTTTCATATGCATATAATATATATATTGTGTGAAACGCTCATAATTGTGATCTTTGGAATTCAAGTCCATTTATGTTTATTTCCAAAATATATTTCACTGACGATGCACTGAGGGCAAATTGCCTTTAGGTGTTTTTGCAACGAATCACATTAAATTTTGAAAACTATTTACCTTCATTACATATGCGGACGATCAAAATTTATAAAAAAATTAATAATTTTATTTAAAAACTAGAAACAATTCAAATTTAATATCGTGATAATTTCAATTATTTAGAATTTAGAAAATAATTTTAAATATACATGCAAATAGTGCAATATAAAAATATAAAATTTTATTAAAAATTATTTTGCAACAAATAATTGAAATAATACGAGGATTCCCATAAACAGTTAATTTTTTTTCATCTCTAATTTCCAGACAGAATGTTTTGTCTTTTTTTATTGACTGATAGAAAAAAAAGAGGTATCAGTAGTAAAAGTTAATAATAGTCAGACAAAACATTGCGAAATTCTTTTATCGTACTAGTAGTATAAACCACTTTTCGTCCGACAAAATCTTTTCAAACTATTGTAATATTTACTGTCAGTAAAGTAAATTTACGTCAGTAGTATGAGTCAATTTTGACCAGACAAAACACTGCGAAATTCATTTATCAAACTAGTAGTATAAATCAATTTTGGTCAGACAAAGTCGTTTCAAATTTTTCTAATTTACTGTCAGTAGTATAAGTCTATTTTAGTCAGACAAAGTCTTTCCAAATTCTTGTAAATTAATCACAAGAGTATGAGTCAATTATAGTCAGACAAAAATACTGTCAAATTCTTTTATTCCTACTACTAGAGTAAATCAATTTTGGTCAGATATTAATAATATAATTAATAATATTTACAATATAATTAATTTTAATAATCCTTTTAATTTTATCGAAGTAGTAGAAGTCAATTATAGGCGAGTCACTTTCGAATTCATGTACGTACTAGTGATACAAATCAATTTTAGTCAGACAAAACACTTTTATATTCCTGAAATTTAATCGTAGTAGTATAAGTCAAATTTTCTTCAGACAAAGTATTTTCGAATTCTTGTAATTTACTATCAGTCGAAAAATTCAATTTGAATCAGATTAAATTCTTCAAAATATTTATACTTTAATCCGAGTAGTATAAATCAGTTTTGGTCGGATAAAATCTTTTTAAATTCCCCTAATTTATTGTCAGTAGTTTAAGTGAATTTTGGTCAGACAAAGCACTCGAGAATCCTTGGTAATTTACTGTCAGTAGAAAAATTAATTTTTAATCAGACAAAACACTTTGGAATTCTTGTAATTTGGTCCCAGTAGTATGAGTCAATTTCAGTCAGACAAAAATATGCGAAATTCTTTTATCCTAGCAAGTAGTGGTAAAGATAAATTTTAGTCAAGCAAAATAATTTCCAGATATTTGATATTTTTCCAATACTATTTGATAAAATTCACTGAAATTTCCCTGATTTACATGTTTGAATGTTAATTTTCAATATATATAATTCTCTTAATTGTGAATATATATTAAGCGGGATAAAATTCAAAGTGGCTGAAATGTAGTTTCATAACTGCGCGAAGAAAAGGCTATTAAATTATTAAAGACATTTGGTGTGTGTGTGACGCATCGTTAACTTTCAAATAAGATAAAGTGGAAGGGTTGTGGCATTAAAGCCCTGTGCCTGCGAGCGGAATTAATGGATCCGTTTATCGGTGGAAACGGCTCTAATTCAATAAAGTTCACTGGTGCTTTGACTTGATGAACTGACCTATAGCAAAGAGAGAGAGAGAGGAGGTGAGTTGTGCGCGCATTTGTAGGAAGAAACTTGCTTCTCACAATAGAACTATGAGACGCTATTTAAAACGAATAAGGTCTCGAATTAACTTTCATCTTTGAATAGAACAAGTGCCATCAGCAAAACGCTCATTTCTGCCGACACTCTTTCACCTTTTAACCTGCTGATCTTAAATTTCCTCCTCTTTTGTCAGCATCCTTTGATTTTATTTCTTTTTTTTCATCAAAAAAAATATATAAGTCACCACAAACGTCTGTATAGATGAATTTAAAATATATTTCAAAAGAACATGAAACATTTTTTAATGAGCATAAAATATAAAATAATCACTTGACATTATTAAAATTTAATCATTTTTACTGATTTTTTGCTTCAAGTTTAAACATCAGGTCTTGTTGTTTTATTTGGAAAAAAATATATTAATATTTCAGAGGAATGGTTTTTTAAAAAAAAATATATTTCAAGAAATATTAAATATTCTTGAAATTCTTTTTCAGTATTCTTGAAATATGTTTTTAAAAAATATGCAAAATTTAAGCAGCAAAATGCTAATAAACAAAAAAGAAATACAATCGTTGATAATTAAGATTGAGCGTGTGTTGTAAATTTTAATGAAAAGAGCAATAACGATTCAAAGAAAACGCGCGCGGCACTCCTTATTATTTGCCTAGCGTTTATCCAAGGCGTAAATTATTTCTGCCTCGCTGGATAAATAAGGTCAGTGTCAGACCAACCAGAAGATAGGGCGTTTTTAGCGACCTGCCAGTAAGCACTTTTAGTTTTTTTCCCTGCTTTTTTGGTTTCGTAGAAGCAACAGGAGCTTTTTAAATTTTTTAACAATGGGAAGTGCAACGAATAATAGATTTCGTTGATTTAAACTCTTGAATAGTGAGAAAAGTAACGCACAAAGGGAGCAAAAAGAAATAATAATAATTAGAAATTATAAAAACTAAAACAATAAAATTCCCCCCAATTTCTAAAATTGTGAATTTAAAATTCATCTGATGATAATTACAAAATTACCAAACAATCCTAGGTTATGGTAGCATCAATTATCATTTGTAATTGTCCAACACACAAAAGAAACAAAAAGGTCACACTACTTTGGATAATTTGCCAGAACATGAAGACCATGAAATTCCAGGTTGGACGAAATTAGGATAATTAAGGAGAACGAGTTCGTGCCTAAGCTTTCATGGAGCTTAAAATGGCAAAGATAAAACAGATTTGTTCCCCTAATTTCTGACCATTTCCTCCCCAAATAGTCACAAAAAAGTACCTACAAAATTATTTGTACATCAAATAAAAAAAATTAGTTTGTCAATTCTGGAAAAAAATATATCATAGCAGAAGTAGTAAAAGTCAATATTAGGTCAGACAATTCTAAAAATGTCGGTTTCAGACGAAATAATTCAAATTCTTCGTGTTCACTTAACCAGAAACATCCTAAATAAAAAAAAACTAACAAATTTAAATAAAAACAAAAGAATCGAATTCTTTTAGCACTTTCAAGTACTATGGAAAAAAGAATGAAGAAACTGACACGAATTTCCATTTAAATCAAAGGGCTTATCGATTTTCGGCCACACATAATCCATTTTACATATATGAGAGAGGAGAGTGAAATTCTGTTCAATGACGTTAAGTGTTTCGTCATAGAAGCTGTTGCTTATATAATGGAGGCCCAATGTTACAGCGAAGCGGTGTCAGTTTCAGAGCTTTGCAAGGACTATGAGCATGTCATTGAACGTTGTTATCGCCATAGCAAGGTCACTCTACTTGCATGCAAGTATACGATGTCGCTACATAGAGAATCGATCATAGAAAGGCTTTCAATTCTCCATGTAACGGCATTAAAGCTCATCCGGAATACTGTCTATGCACAATGCATATCAAACCGTTGAAGCAAATTTCACTAAAACCCCTAAATATTGAGCCAACACTTAATTTCAATATTGTTTAGTGCATTAAGTCAATATTGGCCCAACTTTGGCACCATAGCTTATCAAAAATTAAAAAATTAAAATCTTTAGACGCGATTTGTATATTTCCCATCACTGGATATGCCTACATAAAATTGGTTCACTTATTTTCTTTTCGTTTTCATTGTGATAAATGAAAATTCAGAAACTACAGTTATACGAATATTATCATATATATTTTTTTTGCATACAAAGAACTTGGCAATATTACTGCTTCGTGGTATCGATAAAATATTCTTGAATTTTTGCCAAGTCATAAACGATCAAAATACTGGGAAACCTTATCTTGTGGAACCACCTTGATTATAAACTGTGCTGTCGTTTTCTCTTTATTAAAGTTTTTATTCAATCACGACTAGAAAACTTTATTAAATAGATATGACAATTTTAAGAAACTTTTACTAAAATTTATATTCCGCAAATAATGCCTAATAATCTAAAATTGTTCAATTGTAGAATACACAAATGTCTTGGAA
>JUFY01002003.1:1221-18285 GCA_001855655.1 Leptopilina clavipes
TTATTAATTAATAATTTTTCTGGCAAAGAAAAAAGGAAAAAAAATTTTTTTTTTTTTCTAACTTATTGTGAAAAATTACTCACAACCATATGTAATATAATTTTCACGTGTGGAGTTACAAAAACCTTCAATTATGTAAATCAAGTTACGTTTGTTAAAACATTATATCTATATTGGGAAACAAAATAAATAATAGTCACATGCCACCTAAATAATTTATTTTATATTAACTCTTTCAATTTTAATGTGAAAAATGTTTGTCAAGTGTAATTTTTTTCTATTATATCCAAAAAGAAAAAATTGATAAAAAAATTTTTTCTCTTCTAAAATCAACAATTTTTTGAATTTATTGAATTTATATAAAAATTTATTAATTTAAATTAATAAATTTTTCAAAATTAAAATAATAATTTTTAAATCATTATAATGTGTAAAGAAAAATGTCAGGAGAAAATTAAAAATAGAAGAAACAAAATTTTTTAATTAATTTTTTTATTAAAAGAAAAAATAAATGTAACAATTATACAAAAGATTCAATTATAAAAAAATTATTTTTTATTTACATATATAAAAAAAGAAATTAGATTTTTTCACGTCCTGTTTGTTGCACCATATCGAAAAATATTCCATCTTCTTTTTCCATTAAAACTGAAGGCGAGTCAAATTCCTAGAAAAGTAAAATAAATCTTAAAAGAAGTCTAATGAGTGATTACTCTGTGGGTAAGTTACCGACCTAAAGTGTCGATAACTTAGAAAAATTAAAAATGGTTAGAATTCGATTACCAATCTACTCAGTCGGTAAGTCGATAAATTACCATCCGT
This sequence comes from Leptopilina clavipes, assembly GCA_001855655.1. Taxonomy (NCBI): domain Eukaryota; kingdom Metazoa; phylum Arthropoda; class Insecta; order Hymenoptera; family Figitidae; genus Leptopilina; species Leptopilina clavipes. The sequence goes on from JUFY01002003.1 coordinate 2,044, forward strand.
GAATGCGTTACGACTTGAGTAACGCTCCTTGTGAGTTACCGATCTGATTCCGTCGGTAAGTTACCGACGTTGCGACTTAAGTCTCGTTACCGACCTGCATAGTTAGTAACTTACCGATGTATCATGTGTTACGATTCAAATTACGAACCCTGTAGGTAAGATACCGACTCGACTGGTCGGTAACTTACCGACTTGGCGATGGTAAATGTTTAACAACTTGGATGTCGCCTCTGTCGGCAAATTACCGAGCTGACTTGTCGGTAACTTACCGACTTGGCGATGGTAAATGTTTAACAACTTGGTTGTCGACTCTGTTGGTAAATTACCGACCTGCCTGGTCGGTAACTTACCGACCAGGCGATGGTAAATGTTTAACAACTTGGTTGTCGACTCTGTTGGTAAATTGCCGACCTGCCTTGTCGGTAACTTACCGACCAGGCGGTGGTAAATGTTCAACAACTTGGATGTCGCCTCTCTAGATAAATTACCGACGGTACATTTTTACGTCTCGAGTGACGATGCCTGTAGGTAACTTACCGACGGTACATTCTTTACGCCTCGCGTGTCGATTCCTGTAGGTAAGTTACCGACCTACCAAGTTGGTAAGTTACCGACGATAAAATACAGTCAAACATAAGTATCAATTATGTTAGAATTAGAAAAAGAAAATTACCACAATTTCCCCAGCATCCAAAACCATAATTCTGTCACAGTCCATAATTGTATTTAGTCGATGAGCAATAATTAGTACTGTACAATTTTCGAATCTCCTTCGTATTGTCGTTTGTATTAAGGAATCAGTTTCCGTGTCAACATTCGCTGTGGCCTCGTCAAGAATTAGAATTTTGTTATTCCTCACAATGGCGCGAGCCAAACAGAGCAATTGTCTTTGACCCATGCTAAAATTTGCCCCACCATCTGAAACGTGTCCGATTAAACCGCCATTCATACCGGCAATTGTTGTCCTAAGTTCAACCTCCTCTAAAGCACGCCAAAGAACATCATCGGAAAATTCATCAAATGGATCTAAATTCCTCCTGAGAGTGCCGGCAAATAATAACGGCTGCTGGGGAATGATGCTGATCTTTGATCGCAAATCGTGTAATCCTAAACAACTGCTTGGCACGCCATCAATGTAAATTTCACCCTCGAGATGTGACATTCGAAATAGAGCGGCAATTAATGAGGATTTACCCGCTCCGGTACGACCTACAATACCAATTCTCTCCTCTGGCTTAATGAGGCAATTAATATTTTTCAGGACCTCAGTTCCATTTGGATGATAACGAAGCGAGACATTGCGAAATTCCACTTGACACTTGTCGGGCCAATTGTCAGGTGGTTTTTTATCGCCAGCAGTCTCAAATGATGATTCCTGATCAATATTACTGTACTCCAATATTCGTTCAACTGATGTCATCAGTGTTTCCGTTTCGGTTGTATTAAATATTGACCAGGCTATTGTATCAGCGAGAATGATGATCTGAGTGATTATCAGACCGACATTTGCTATTGTATTCTCATGATTCATTAGGAGAAAAATGTATGCAACTGATGCAATGTAGAGGCCAAAGATGAGTTCAATATAGAGCTGAAGACATTGTGCACAGCCGAGGAATATTGATGAACTGGATGTATTGAGATCTAAATGTCTCTCGAATTCTTTGGTGAGTAGTTCTTCAGCGCCAAAGGCACGAACCGATTCCAAACCCTGGAGCGTATCGGAGAGGTGTCTGATCACGGGTGATTGGGCTGAAATCAATAATGTTTTATTAATGATGACGAATTTTGTTTGATTCTTAAGGAGGAGGAAGAAATTATTTGCATTGGAGTCTTTTCTGTGGGGTCGACCTAATGGGTAAGTAAGATCTTTTGATAGACCCAGAAAAAAGGAGCCAGACGCCTCCAAATCTGAAAAGACTCCAATGCTAATTGGAGGCTTTTCAGAGTTGGAGGGGTCGACCCCTTTGGTGACTAAAGTCTTTAGAAAGACCTACCAGGAAAGGAGATCTTCTTATTGGTATTGGAACTTGCCAGATTTGGAGGGGTCGACCCAGTAGGTGACAAAAACCTTTAGAAAGATCCACTAGGAAAGGAGACATCCTTATTAGTATTGGAAACTTTTTAGAGCTGAAGGGGTCGACCTAGTAGGAGACTTAAACCTTTAGAAAAACCCACCAGAAACGGAGACCTCCTTATTAGAGGTTTGAGTCTTTTTTGGAGGCGTATTAGAGTTGAAGGGGTCGACCCAGTAAATGACTAAAATCTTTAGCAAGACCCAACAACCTAAACAATCCACCCAGATCTTCTTATTACCATTGGAGGCTTTTCGGTGTTGGATGTCTTGACCCAATAGGTAACAAAGATCATCAGAAAGACCCGCAAGGAAATAAGACCTTCTTTGGTTTTGGAGACTTTGGAGCATTAGAGGCGTTTTAGATTTAGATGAGTCGTCCAAGTAGGTTACTAAAACCTTTAGAAAGACCCACTGGGAAAAAAGACCTTCTTATCAGTATTGGAGGCTTTTTAGAGTCAGTAGGGTCGACCCATTACGTCACTAAAGTCTTTAGAAAGACCTACCAGGAACGGAGATCTTCTTATTGGTATTGGAACTTGTCAGATTTGGAGGGGTCGACCTAGTAGGTGACAAAAACCTTTAGAAAGATCTACTAGGAAAGGAGACATCCTTATTAGTATTGGAGGCTTTTTAGAGTTGAAGGGGTCGACCCAGTAGGAGACCTTAACCTCTGGAAAAACCCACCAGAAACGGAGACCTCCTTATTAGAGGTTTTAGTCTTTATTGGAGGCGTCTTAGATTTGGAGGGGTCGACCCAGTAGGAGACCTAAACCTTTAGAAAAACCAACCATAAACGGAGACCTCCTTATTAGAGACTTGAGTCTTTATTGGAGACGTCTTAGAATTGAAGGGGTCGACCCAGTAAGTGACTAAAATCTTTAGAAAGACCCAACAACCCAAACAATCCACCAAGATCATCTTATGACCATTGGAGGCTTTTCGGAGTTGGAGGTCTTGACCCAATATGTAACATTAGATCATCAGAAAGACCCGTGAGGAAATAAGACCTTCTTTGGTTTTGGAGACTTTGGTTTTTCTGTTCCGTTAGATACAGATGTACCCTAGGAAGGTTTTTTCTAAACCTGGACTATCATTGGAGTCGGCTCCCAAACGAGGAAGGTAAAATCTTGGTAAAACCCGAAAGGAAAACAAATCAACTTACTAATTCCATCCAGACGTTTGATATTTCTGCTCGTCTTGATGTAGACATTCAGCACCAGATACACAATCACACTGGCAACAATTGTCGGTATCAGTAACCAGTAATTCAGTGCAATTGTCATTCCAGTTATCACCAGGACCTGCATCCAGGATATTTTTGTAAAATAGACCCTAATCGGTAGTTCCTTATCAATGACACCCATATCCTTGGAGAATCTATAACAATCGGAATTATCAAACAATTTTCCCTGCTCTAAGTATTAATGATGATGATGATGATCGATAAAACACCGTCATTTTTCTCACCGATTTAATATTCTTCCCGATGAATGATGATAGAAAAATGACATTCTAGCTCGAACGATTCTATCAAACAGGTTGAAATGCATCTTCTGGGAGGACCTTTTGCACATTTTGGCGAAAGCAAAAATATAACCGTAGACGATGAATATCAACAGGAGAGTTAGTGCTCCATAAATGCCGATGTAAGGAACATTGTCACTGAAGGCTGCGCCACAAATGAATGTAAAACGTGTTGCATCAGCGGAACAGGATTGTTGCGCCTCGGCCCAAAGGGCAATGTAGTAATCACCGGCGGAGCTGATGACTTGGCGGAATATTGCCAGGAGGAATACAACAATCACGAGCCAGGTGGATTGACTGGCTGAAAAGTAGGAGATGTAGGAGACTTTCGATACTTTTCCAATGGTTCGATGTTCGGCAACTTCCTCTTCCTGCTGATCGGACGTGAGTCCTCCAGTGAATTCCGATTCCTTGGTGAGGTCTTCTGATGATGGATGATCAAAAACCTCGTTTTGGAAGTCCTTCAAGATTTTGCCGGATAAATCCTTACTTGTTCCTTCAGTCTGGACTCGGCCATTCTCAAGAATGTAGATGTAATCCACTTGATTGAGGTACTGCAGCTGATGAGTCACCAGTATTCGGGTTTTTCCCTGCAGAAAGTTCCGAATACAGTCGTTGAAGATAAGTCTTCCAACGCGGGCGTCTACGGCCGATAGTGGATCATCCAAAAGATAGATGTCCGCATCAGCGTAAACTGCTCGAGCTAGAGCAATTCTTGCCCGTTGTCCACCACTTAAATTGATGCCCTTCTCGCCAACGATTGTTTGATCCTTGTGCGGAAATAGGGCAAAGTCCCTTTCCAATTGGCAGACCTTGATCACTTGCTCGTAACGTTCCTTGTCCATTGCTTTGGCGAATGTGATATTTTGCCTGATGCTGGACGAGAAGATCCATGGATCTTGACTAACGTAGGCAATTCGTCCGCAAGTATTTACAGTTCCCTTCATTACCGGCAATTCTTGTAGAATCACTTGCAGTAGACTCGTTTTTCCCGAACCAACTTGTCCAACAACTGCCACGAGATTTTCACATTTTGCGGAAAAATTCACATTGTCCAGATGATTTTCGATACTTTTGGATGACCATTTTGCTGAGACATTTTGTAATCTGACGCTGTCTTGAGAATTTCCTCGTTTATGATCATTGCTCTTATCAGTTGAATTGTTGAACTGATGAGCATTCTTTTGATCGAGAAATTTTTGGATTCGTTTCATTGAAGCCAACCACATGCCTCCTCGTTGTAGGCCTGTAAAAAATACACGTACTGGTGTGAACGACCCTTAATATTTTTTATTCTATGGCGACAAAGTTTTTTATTCTTGAGTTTATTTATTATTATTTATTTATTTATTTATTTATTCTTCAGGTCCAAGCACAATAAGATCAATTGTAAATGGACCATTATCCTTGTTATTATTTTTCGAACTTGTGTGAACGACCCTTAATATTTTTTATTCTATGACAAATAAATTTTTTTTCTTGAGTTCATTTATTATTATTTATTTATTTATTCTTTAGGTCCAAGCACAATAAGATAAATTGTAAATGGACCATTATACTTTTTATTATTTTTCGAACTTGTGTGAACGACCCTTAATATTTTTTATTCTATGGCGAATCAGTTTACGTCATTTTTTGTTTGTTAGTTTATCATTTTTTATTTTTCTTTAGGTCAATTGTGAATGGACCTTAATATTTTTTACTCTATGGTTTAGTTTTCTAAATTTTATAGAATTATCCTGTAAAATTACCTTTTTAATAATTCGCCATAGAGTAAAAAATATTAAGCTTCATTCACTACTGAATAGGATTGTGAGTAATGATGACTTCTCTTTAACTGAGAATTTCGTTTGTTGTATTTATGACAGAAATTAAAAAAATCGATCAGCATAGAGTAAAAAACATTAAGGTTCGTTTAACCATATAGTAAGGAATATTAAGGTTCGTTTACAATAAACTGGTTTACTAGAATTAAAATATTAAGGTCCTTCACAAACGAATTGTAGAAAATAACGGTGAAAATCATAGCGATAAAAATATATCAAAATGACAATGAACCGTTTTGACCATAGAGTAAAAAATATAAAGGTTCATTCACAATAACCTGCTTTACTAGAATGGAAATATAAAGCGTCATTCACAAATACACTACAGGACATAACTAAGAAAGACATAGCGATAAAAATATATCAAAAGGACAAACCATAAAGTAAAAAAATATTAAGGTTCGTTCACAATAAACTAATTTACAATAGATAAAAAAATATTAATCCGTCATTAATATTAATATTTATGTCATAACCGAACAAAAAATACTTAAGTCAAAAGCAACAGTTGAAAATAGTTTACAATAATAAAGTGATTCACCATAAACCATAAAAATATAAAGCTTCGTTCACAACTGAACAATTTGTTTCTAATAAAAACAAAATTTTTTTTTAATATTTGCTTACCAAATGGAAACATTGCATTCATATTGTGTTGAATTGTTTCAAAATACATCGTGAGAATAAAAACACTTTCAGCTGATAAATTTCTATCAAATAAAACACACAATAGTAAACTAACAAAAAGTGAGATTCTTGAATTAAAAATATAGCACGATATTGCTGCAAATTTAGCCAACATTATTTTCGTTATTTCCGTCATTTCTTTCCTGTAAGAGATAAAAAAAAAATAGAAAATTATTAATATTTACATTTTACTTTCCTTAAGTGGGTTTATTTTTTCTTTTCAGGAATTCTCCCCTCCTTTTATCTCAATTTAATGGATTAATTAATCAAAGAGATTTAAAAAAAAATATTGAAAAACGTGCGATAAAATTTTTTTTTTTTTTAATGCATAATTCAGAGGCAACGATAATTATTTTATCTTTAAACAAAGGATAAACGTTATGATGATGATAAAGAATGTAAATTCTTACGCTCTTACGGTGTCAACAAGACTGAGGAAAGATTTTTCCCAGGCAAACATTTTAATTACTTGTATTCCGCTAACAGTTTCATTTGTCAATGAGAGTCTTTCATCCGTTTTTGCAGCTGCTTTTAGAGAGAGACGTGGCACAATTTTTGCCAAATATCCTAAAATTGAATGATTATTTTTTAATTAAATAATTAATGAACTAATTAAATAATTGTTCAATTAAACAATTTATTTTTCTATGAGTTAAATGATTTATAAATTAATTTGCTAAATAATTAATTTGTTCAAAAATTAAATAACTAATAATTTAACAAATTAAACAACTAATTAATTAACAAATCAAATAACTAATTAATTATCAAATTAAATAACTATTTAATTAACAAATCAAATAACTAATTAATTAGAAAATAAACTAATTAATTAACAAATGAACTAAGTAACTAACAAATTAAATAATTATTTAACAAATTAACTGATTGAGTAACTTATTAATTAATTAACAAATTAAACAACTAATTAATTTTAAAAATAAATAACTAATTAGTTAACAAATTAAATAACTAATTTATTAACTAATTCACTAATTAATTAGCAAATGAACTAAGTAACTAACAAATTAAATAATTATTTAACAAATTAACTGATGAAGTAACTAATTAATTAATTAACAAATTAAATAACTAATTAATTAAAAAATTAAATAACCAATTAATTATCAAATTAAATAATTAAATAACCATTTAATTAAAAACTTAAATAACTAATTAATTAACAAATTAAATAACTAATTAATTATCAAATTAAATAACCATTTGATTAAAAACTTAAATAACTAATTAATTAAAAAATTAACTAATTAATTAACAAATGAACTAAGTAACTATCAAATTGAATAATTATTTAACAAATTAACAGATTAAGTAACTTATTAATTAATTAACAAATTAAAAAACTAATTAATTTAAAAAATAAATAACTAATTAGTTAACAAATTAAATAATTAATTAATTAACAAATGAACTAAGTAGCTAACAAATTAAATAATTATTTAACAAATTAACTTAATAAGTAACTAATTAATTAATTAACATATTTAATAGTTATTTAGAAATTAACAATTGAATGCTAATTATTTAAAATCCACGTGAGTTGTTATTAAAAAAATTTATTTTGTTTACCTTGTATTGGAATTGTTATGAAGAAAACAACAATTCCTGAGACAGCAGTGAGACTGACATTTTTGTAAATAAAAAATGCAATTAACAATGTTTGAAGTGGTGCAATCCATATATAATTAATACAGGCAAGAACCTCGGTGATGCATTTTGTATCATTGCTTAAATGATTAATAATCTGTAACACATATATTTAATTAAATTTGTTAATAACATTTTCCACAATTGTTTTTTAATACCAATTAATTATTATGAATTGTTTATTCGAAATTAATTAATAATTGACTGTAATTCCCGATAATTATTGTGAATAATTTATTTAACTATTTATCAATAGTGAATTGATCAATATTTTTTTTAATGTAAATAATAATTAAATAAATTTGAAAAATTTTATTAATAAATAAATTAATTAATTGAAAAATTGATAATTACAAAATTTATGAAATGAAAATTGGTTTAGAGTAATTATATTGTTAATAATTAATGATTAAAGTTACAGTAAAAAACAAAATTAAATTGTTAATTAATTTTTTAGTTAATAAATAAATAATTGGTAAATTGAATAATTTACCTGTCCCACTGATGTATCTGATTCGAAGGCAGTTTTTGACAGTCTCAATACTTTTTTATAAATTAATGACGAACATGCGACACGTATTTTAATCTCTAAATACAACATATTGGTCCAAATTTGTGTTTCAAAAAATGCTTGTAATAAAAGATTTAAAATAAGTCCCGCAATCCAAAAATATATGTCATTTCCGGAAATGTCAATTTTTCCATTAAAATAACTTAAAACATTGCCAAGAATAATTGGCTTGATTATCCTAAAGGAAAAATAATTCGTTAGTTAATTAATTAATTAATTAAACAATTAAATAAATTATTATTACGTATTTTTTACTGAATCAAAAATTAACTAACAATCAAATACTAATTAGTTAACAACTAATCAATCAATTATTAATTAGTTAATGATAAATAAATCAAATAATTATTAATTAGTTAATAATAAATAAATCAAATAACTATTAATTAGTTAATAATAAATAAATCAAATAATTATTAATTAGTTAATAATAAATTGGTCAATTATTAATTAGTTAATAATTAATTAATTAATTATTAATTAGTTAATAATAAATTCGCCAATGATTAATTAGTTAATAATTAATTAATCAATTATTAATTAGTTAATAATAAATTAGTCAACTATTAATTAGTTAATAATTAATCAATCAATCATTAATTTATCAATTAATCAATAATAAATTGATTTCAATTAATTATGAATTAGTAATTATTGAACAGTTAATTATTGAATAATTAAATAATATACAAGTTACTAATAATTAATTACAGTACTCAATTATTAATTAACTAATAGATAATTATTCATTATTTATTATAATAAATTGTTAATTAAATTATTAAATAAAAAATTTAACTTGAATATTAAATTTTAAACAAATTATTTTTAAAAATTTACAAAGGAATAAATTAATTAATTACTTGAGTATAAATTCCTTCAGTACTTGAATAAATGTCCAAAATAGAAATTGTGGCAAAAAACAACTTAAGAGAACAGTAAATAATAATGGACCCTTTTTGCCTTTTTTCTTGCACTTAATTTTCTCTTCGTTCCAACATTTTGTTACATTTTCACCAATTAAATGTGATGAATGCTCAATAAGTGGCGAGGGAAGATCTGATTCTTCCAATTCCTTACCATAACCTCTGATAAATGTTTTAAAAAGCCAACTGAAAAAAAAGAAAAAAAAATTTTTTTTAATTTATAAAATTATAAAAAATAATAGTTATTAAAACAAAACCAAAAGAAATTTTTATTAAAAACTAAATGGAGAAAAAAAAGAAGAAATTGTTTATAAAAAAAAATATTTTTTTTCTCTTATTTAAACTTAATAGGAAAAAAAAATTTTTTTCCATATTAATTTATTATTAATTATTTAAATTTTTTTTTAAATTAAAATATTTTTTTTAACTTACGCAAAAAAAAGTTTTGACAAAAAATTGGGATTTTTTCGTATTTTCTTGAATTGTTTCGTATTTTGTTGTTCCATTTTTCTTTTTTCTTGTAAATGTCACAGTTTACACTTAAAATAATTAGAGAAAATTAACTTAAAAATTAAATTTAGAAATTTAATTAATTTTTTAAGACAAAGAAGACGAAAAAAAAAATACTGAAGTGGTACGTAGCAAGTCCGATTCTGATTTGACAACTTTTTTACTTTGCTTGTGCACATTGTCCTTTTATCTCTTGCAAAGTTAATTCCATTCAGATTCAAAAGATTTTGATAAGATAATAATTTTCTCATTCCTCTTTTAAATTAATTTTACAATCTTCCTCCTAAGATAATTTTATGGGGGAAAACGGAAACAAAAATTAAAATTTACTACAATAACTATTCGCATTGTTAAAAAAAAAAATTAATTATTAAAAATATAAAAATGCCTATGACAATTTTTCCTTTAATTAAATCTCTCTATTTACAAATTAATAATTTTTAATACATTTTTTATTTTAATTCGAATTCTACATTAATTATATTTTTATAAAATAAAAAACGCTTTAATATAAACTATAGACCGCAAATTAAGTAAATTTATATATTATATATATATTTATGTTTCATTATATCACAATTGTTTTCACATAAAAAGTAAAAGTAGAAAAAATTTGCTTTTATTTTTTTTAAATGTGTATGTATGTATATATATGTATATATATATATATAGAAAGAAATATTAGATAGAAATATTATATATGTATATATATATGTATATGAAAATTGACTATTTTTTTTATTTTAATTTTTATCACCCTACAAAAGTAAGGCACTTTGAGACTATGAAATAATAAAAAAAAAATTCTGTTCTTTTTCTCAAGACTTAATCTCAGTTTTGGTATTTAAAAGGAAAGTATTTTTATCACGTTCGTCTATTTTTATAAAATAAAATATTCTGCTTATAAGCATTTTTCTCTCTTTAAAAAAAAGTTATATATATTATATATAAAATTCTAATTATGATTTATTAAGTTTTATCGTATTGTAAGAAGCTTCGGACATTTTTGTGAGTACTATCGCCATTTCGGGTCCGGTTTGTTGCACCATTTCGTGTAGATATCCTTGTTCTTGTTGAAGTAGTAAGTAGGGATGATTGAATTCCTGGAAATTTGTGGGAAAAAAAATTTTAATTTAATAAATTCATTTTTTATTTATTTATTTCTTTATTTTTACCTTTATATTTTACTTTTTCATTCCTACTCCATTAATTTCTCACGTTAAAAAATTTTTTTGAGTTTATTTAGACCCAATTTTAGCTCCAATTCCCTTCCCTACACTAATTCCCTTCTTCTTCTACTCTTATTGTCTATATTAAATTTTTTATTCTACTACTCCTTCCTCTTTATTTTTTCATTAGTACGATTTTATATTTTATTTTTATATATTCTCTTTTTTACCCTTTTTCCATACTCTCCATTCCCTTATTTTCTTATTCTTCCTTACTTTTTTATTATTTTAACCTCCATTTCCTTTTTATTACCCTCCTTTAACCTCTCTTAGTTACTTCCTTCCTATATTCTCTTCTTTTATTTTTATTCATTCTCTTTTTTACCCTTTTTCCATACTCTCCATTCCCTTATTTTCTTATTCTTCCTTTCTATACCAATATTTTTTCCTCCCTTCCGTTTTTTATTTCCCTTTTCCACCCTCTCCCATTTCCTTCCTATACGTTCTCTTTTTTCATCCCTTTTTTCCATACCCTCCATTCCCTTATTCTTTTATTCTCCCTTACTGTACCATTATTTTCTCCTCCCTTTCTTTTTTATTACCCCCTCCACTCTCTCTTATTTCCTTCCTGTATATTTTTTATCCTTCTACCATTTTTTCCCCATTTCATTCATTTTCTTCCTCTCTTATTTTTCCTAACTCTTTCATTCATCATATCTCCATTTTTTTATTCCACTCCTTTTTTCCTCTTTAATTTCCTTCCTATATATTCTCTTATTTTATTCCCATTTTTTAACTATACCCTCCATTTCTATCCTACTATTACTCGACCCTTCTCTTCTTTTCTTTTATCTCCAATAGCAAAAAAAGTCAAAAATGGATAGATATTAATGGAGGAGAGAATTAAAGAAAGGAAGAAATGGCTAGAAATAAAAAATTATCGTAAGAAAGTGGTAAAGAAAGTAGGAAATAGATGGAGATTAATGCAAAAAAGTGTAATAAGGGAAGGAGGAATTGAATAGAAATGGAATATCAATGGAGGTAATAAATAAAATAAGGAAGAAATGGTTCAAAAATAGGAAGTGAATGGATAAAAATAGAAAAGAATGTAAAAAATGGATAGAAATCAATGGAGGAGAGAAATAAAGGAAGGAAAAAATCTCCATTCATAGGAGAGTGAATGGATAAAAATAGAAAAGAATGTAAAAAATGGGTAGAAATCAATGGAGGTGAGAAATAAAGGAAGGAAAAAATGGAGAAAACTCATAAATTAACAGTTAAAACTGGTTAAGAAAGTAGGAAATAGATAGATAAAAAAATTTCATGGAGGAGAATGGGTAGTAGAAAAGTAGAAAATGGGTAAAAATCAATGGAGGAGAGTAATAAAGGAAGGAGGAAATTGTTATAAATCTAACAATAGGTAAATAGAGAAAGTCAATAGAGGAAAATAGTAAAAGATGTAGCAAATGGGTAAAAATTAATGAAAGAGGTAAATAAAAGAAGGAAGAAATGGTTAAATAGAGAAATTCAATGGAGGAGAATAGTAATGGAAGTAGGAAATGGATAAAAATCAATGGAGGAGATAAATAAAAGAAGGAGGAAATAGTCAGATAAAGAAATTCAATGGTGGAGAGTAGTAAAAGAAGTAGGGAATAAATATAAATCAATGGAGGAGAGGAATATAGGGGGGAAATTGGAGAAAACTCATAAATTAACGGAGAAAAGTGTTAATAGAAGGTAGGAAATGGATAAAAGTCAAAGAAGGTGTGTAATAAAGGAAGGAAGAAATGGTTAAATGAAGAAAATTAATGGAGGAGAATATTATGGGAAGTAGGAAATAGATGAAAATCAATGGAGGAGATAATTGAAAAAGGAGGAAATGGATGAAAATCAATGGAGGAGATAATTAAAAAAGGAGGAAATAGAGGAATTCAATGGAGGAGAGTACTAAAGGAAAAAATGGAGAGAACTCATAAATTAACGGAGAAAAGTGTTAATAGAAGGTAGGAAATGGATAAAAGTAAATCGAGATGTGTAAGAAAGGAAGGAAGAAATGGGTAAATTAAGGAAATCAATGGAGGAGAATATTAAGGGAAGTAGGAAACGGATGAAAATCAATGGAGGAGATAATTAAAAAAAGGAGGAAGTAGAGGAATTCAATGGAGGAGAGTACTGAAGGAAAAAATATAACGCATAAATTAACGAAAAAAAGTGGTAAATAGTAGGAAATGGATAAAAGTCAATGGAGGAGAGTAATAAAGGAAGGAAGAAATGGTTAAATAAAGAAAATCAATGGAGGAGAATATTAAAGGAAGTAGAAAATGGATGAAAATCAAAGGAGGAGATAAATAAAAAAAGGAAGAAATCTCTAAAAATAGAAAATCAACCGTAGAAGTTAAAAAGCTGATTAGAGGAGAAAGGAGCTTACATAGAAAAAAGGATTCAACGCGTAAAAATATATGTAAAAATAATATTTAACCAAAATATACTCACGACCATGTGACCCGCATCCATAACAATAAATTTATCACAGTCCATAACAGTGTTTAATCTATGAGCGATGATAAAAACAGTGCAATTCTCAAATCTCTTTCTAATTGTCTTCTGAATCAATGCATCCGTCTGTGGATCAACATTAGCCGTCGCCTCATCAAGAACCAAAATTTTATTCTTCCTCACAATTGCCCTCGCCAGGCAAAGTAATTGCCTCTGACCAACGCTAAAGTTTGCCCCACCATCCGATACCTTTCCATAAAGTCCTGAAGTCGCAACAGCCTCCTTCAATTCAACCTCATCCAATGACTCCCAAATCTCATCGTCCGTATAATCCTCAAATGGATCAAGATTCTCCCTCAATGTACCAGCGAATAGAAGTGGTTCCTGTGGAATTATACTGATCTTTGATCTCAAATCATGAAGACCCAATTTACTGGTTCCAATTCCATCGATGTAGATTTCACCCTCAATGTAGGAGAGACGAAATAGAGCACTGATCAGTGATGATTTACCAGCACCGGTTCTTCCAACGATGCCAATTTTCTCTGTTGGCTTCACCAGGAAGCTCAAGTGCTTGAGAACAAAATCACCACCTGGAGTGTAACTGAGGCAAACGTTGCGGAATTCCACTCGTCCCATGTCGGGCCAATTGGCTGATGGTTTATTCTCAACACTACTCTCGAGTGGAGGCTCCTTTTGGATGTTGGTGTACTCCATTATTCTCTCAACGGCTGTCATTTGATTTTCCAGCTCGGCAGTTTGGACAATGCCCCATTGGAGCATACCAGCTAGCATTGTGGTTTGTGTGATGATGAGTCCAACTTTACCCACTGAATCACCATCAGAGAGAAGTAGAAACGAATAGATGACAATGGCGACATAAATATTGCAAATCAATTCCAAATAGTAGCCAAAAGCTCTTGCGCACGAGAAGAAGAGGTACCAACTTGCCGAATGGACATCCTGATGATTGTCGAATTCCTTGGTTAATAATTTTTGTGCTCTGAATGCTCTGATCGTTGTTAGACCATTGAGTGTTGCGCTCAAGTGACTGAAGACTGGAGATCGTGCTGAATAGGAAGAAAAAAACTAGAAAACAGTCTCAAAAACGATCTTTAATTTTATTTAACTGATTTTAATAATTAAACGATATAATTTCATTTCTGAATTCCAATTTTACTCACTTATTCCCTCGAGACGTTTGATACTACGGCTCGTTTTGATGTAGATCGCTTTCAAAAAGTAGAAAATAATTCCAACGGAGACTGACGGAATGATGAGATAGTAATTGATACTGAACGTCATAACCAGAACTGTTATGAGAAAGAAGGAAATTTCCAGAACGTCGTAAAGACTCATGGGTAAGTACTTGTCCACTTGACCAATATCCTTTGAAAATCTGCGAAATAATGGGTTTTTAGAATTTAGGTATTAAGTTAGGAGTGGTTTGCTAGTTGGTAAACTATTATCATTAGCAGAGTTTTGGATTTACGGATAGCATCATTAGAATCAACTGAAACAAAATTTCTTTCATCGTTTTAGTTTCAGACGATGCTAATGCTATAGATGATAATAATTTTGATGTTTTAGATTAAGCTGATGCTTTAGATGATGATGCTACTGTTTTAGATGATGCTAATGTTTCAGATGATGATGCTAATGTTTTGGCTGATACTAATGCCTTAGATGACAATAATTTTGATATTTTGAATGATACTAATGCTGTAGATGATAATAATGCTAATGCTTCAGATGGAACTAATACTTTAGATGATGATGCTACTGTTTTAGCTACATCTAACATTTTAGATGATGATGCAAATGTTTTGGGTGAAACTAATGCTTTAGATGATAATAATTTTGATGTCTTAGATGAAACTGATGCTTTAGATTATGATGCTACTGTTTTAGATGATGATACTAATGTTTTAGATGATGATGCTAATGTTTTGGCTGATACTAATGCCTTAGATGACAATAATTTTGATCTTTTGGATGATACTAATGCTGTAGATGATAATAATTTTGATGTTTTAGATGAAACTGATGCTTTAGATTATGATGCTACTGTTTTAGACGATGATGCTTATGTTTTGGCTGATGTTGATAATGTTTTGGCTGATACTAATGCCGTAGATGACAATAATTCTGATGTTTTAAATGATACTAATGCTTTAGATGATGATGCTAATGTTTTAGCTAAAACTAACGTTTTAGATGATGATGCTAATATTTTGGCTGATACTACTGCCTTAGATGACAATAATTTTGATGTTTTGAATGATACTAATGCTGTAAATGATAATAATACTAATGCTTCAGATGGAATTAATACTTTAGATGGTAATGCTACTGTTTTTAGCTAAAACTAACGTTTTAGATGATGATGCAAATATTTTGGGTGAAACTAATGCTTTAGATGATAATAATTTTGATGTTTTGGATGATACTAATGCTTTAGATGATGATGCTAATATTTTGCCTGATACCAACGTTTTAAGTGATGATAATTTTGATGTTTTAGATGATACTAATGCTTTAAATGATAATAATTTTGTTTCTTTCGTTAATACTAATGCATGAGATGATATTAATGCTAATGTTTTGGATAAAAATAATGCTTCAGTTGATTCTAATGCTAATCTTTCGGATAAAACTAATGCTTTAGATGATGCTGCGAATGTTTTTGCTGATACTAATGCTTCAGATGATGCTGCTAATGTTTTTGCTGATACTAATGCTTCAGATGATGCTGCCACTGTTTCAGATGATGATGCTAATGTTTTGA